>JABRWK010000023.1:7864-54711 GCA_013372445.1 Hypothenemus hampei | reverse complement strand
TATATATATATATATATATATATATATATATATATATCCATACAGAAAAACGTGTAAAAACGCATCTACTGTATCTATACGTTTAGAACACAATAATACTATTTGCGCATTAACCAAATGTATTAGAACTTAAATAGTTTGTACAATCCTTGATTTGATGTAATTTTCCTTCGTACGTCAAAGAAGTCCGAAAATAATATTTGCACTAGGCTATGGACAACTCGAAGACTCATCATAAAGTATTTGAAATGATATTCATTTTTAAAAATAAAACTGTTGACTACTTAATCTACCAGACTATAGTTAGATTAGTAATTCGTCAACTAAACATGAAAGAATGATCGTAAACATCTTTTCTCAAATAACTCAGTTATTTCTTCATCAAAGGGTAGGGAAACTAAAGCAAAGCAGTTTGAATATAGCATTGTACAAAAGCATTATTATTCATTTTCCGATCAACGACTTGAAGCCGCGAAGCATATTAAAGGTATCGTTGGTAATTGATAAAAACACACAAAGTCGATTTGTATCCTCAAAGAAGAACATCACACACTTGAGAAATGAGCAATCTAATTTTCATCAAATATCTTTTTGGCTACTTTAGAGGCCTAGATAATCACCACTAAACTTTTGGACTAGTAAACCATAAAAGGTTTATAGAAATTTTTATTAGAGTTATTTCTTAAAGAAAGAATTCAGAACATTGCCCTTTTTGAGTTCCAATTTAAGCAGGAAAGGAATATTTGAGATGATGTCCCAGACTCAGGTGACAGTTGGACGTTATTTAGTCTAAAAAAGGTTTCATGCCGATTACTAGAAGTTAGTTTTTTGATAAAAATGGGAAGTGATTTATCATAGGAATGACAACCCCAAATACTGTAGTGGACATAATGTGTACGAATAACAACTGATATAAAAAAAATCTTTGTTTTAAGCCTATTTGATACAATTCAACTACATTCGAATTCTATGTTTGGTTCCTTCTTCCTATTTGTAGGTTTAATAAATTCCAAAACAGACATTGCAAAAAACTTTATTACTTAATTAACACTGAATGAATTAGATTCCGCCTCATTCGCCATAATCACCAGAACTATCGTCTACGGACTATCATCTTTTCAAACATTTAGACAACTTTTGAAAACAGAAAATCTTCGAAAATCAAGAAGTAGTTCAAATAGATATTAATTGTTTACCAAACTTACATTGAATATATTTAAATATTTCATTACAGTGACAGAAACTACAATTGGAAAGGAAGAAGCAGAAAGTAAGAATGAAGAAATAGTGATTCAATTGGAAAACGAGGAAAATGACATAGAATTTAAGTATAACGAAGGTGAAAAGACGGTAAGTGGTCTTACGGTAACATCGTATAAAATTCAATTCAATTTTTTAGGAAGAAACCGTTGAGAACATTGATCAACAAGATCCCCTGTTGATAACTGAAAAGTCAGTTTTGATGACTGACCGATTTGATCAATAAGTAAAACTTCACTTAATCAGTAAGTATTGATTTTATTATCATAAGGAATTGATTAAGCTTAATGTACTATTTGTTTTATCGAATATAATACAATATGTACAAGTGAAATCATTGAAGAAATGTTTGAAGCAGGGCCCACATTGTCACGGAGAACAGAATAGAATGGAACAAAACGGAAGTGAGAAGAGAATCGTGCAGAACAGAGTAATTGCAATGCTTCTTTTGGGCCAAGAGTTTATAATGTTATATGCCACATGTGGTGAAGAAGAAAGTAAATAAATAAAGAAAAAAAATGTTGGATGTATAAAATTGAAAAGAATAAAGAGTTGTTTCCACCACTTATTTCCATACTTGTTGAACGGTGAACAAGAATTTAATTAATTCCGATTTGCTGAATGTGATAAATGAAGTTAAGAAAGCTGCAGACCATTTGAAAAATTCATTTAATTTAGAAATTCTTTGGTAATGCAACCCCTTATATCAAAATCCATGTTTAGCAAAAATTCCAATCCAACCCAGTCTGTTACGTTCCACGATAGTGTGTGCTCTGCTTTAAACGACCTCTTATTCAAACTTGAGTAAAACAATTAAATTAATTTCAGTTAAGTACAAGATTTAAATAATAATATTCGAGGAACAAAATGGGTTGTCATAATAAATATTTCTTCATTTTTTCTTGTATAACCATGGGTTACTTAAACACTAAGATATGTGTATGACTAGGATTTTACAATTTTTTCCTTCAATACCAATTTTTTTGTCAATTATTAACAAAAGATTCTGGAATTTAATTATGTCAAATACGGCTAAAGTGAACCTAGTCTGAACAATTAATACTTATTATATACAATGTGAGCATAAAGTTTGATATATACAATTGCGATTGCAAAAAATAGAGTAACCTCTAGCCATCTTAATGGCCTTGAACAACAGTCGGCAACCTATGGCACGCATGTTATCTGGTTGGACACAGAAGGTTTCAGTAGCAAAAGAATAGTATTATCTTAAAAAAAAGAAACTGCTTCTTGCTGAAAACCTTAAAAAATGAATAGGTTTAGGTGACACACTACTGACTCTCAGTTGGACTGTTTTCAAAAAATGGCACATCTCCACAAACCGATTGCCGACTGCTGGTCTTGAGTCCTCCATACATTTACGAACTCTAACTAATTATTTGGACACCTTTAAATATACATATTAAAAAAGCAAATTTCTTCTTTTCATTGCAATCATGAGTCGCAGTCATTTTCTAAATTTGCTGATCAGAATTTAATTTGATCCTATATTGGACATAAATTCATACGAAATAACATACAATGACGTTCGAAATAGGTAAATGTAAAAACATACGAATTGGTCCAGATTATTTGCTATCTCTCACTTTTGTCAAAACGTTCAGCAAGTTTTACCACGAACGAATAGGTTATTGCACAATGTAATTTCGTACGAATTCGTATCCAATGTGCGTATTTAAGACAAAGGAAGTTTGAATTCATAAAATTTCTTTTGTTTGAAATGTTCCCAAATGTACTATTCAGTCAGTAGGTACGTTTTCAAATATTCAAAAGAACCGGAAGTACAAATGTTCGTAAAAAACCTACTGGAATATCAAATATCATATGTGAAAAAAAAGAGTCTTGTAAAGAGCCATTTAACTTGGGGGAGAGTCTCACTGCCAATGAAATTTCGAAAGAAAAATGAAAACTTCTTGGTATTCGCCCATGTCATTTCATACACTCAGCGAATTATTACAGAATATTGAGGCTCAATTTCACACAATTTCAATACCAACATTTTTGCTTTTAATGTTGCAATGATTGATCAGATCTTCTACGAATGCGAATGTTCATTCCTATTGCATTTTAAGGCGCATTTCAATTAATCCAAACATTCGAATTTATGGATGTTCCGATCATCAATACCACATGTATATCATTTACACATAGTTGGCATCCAAACTGTTTTCATTGAATACTAGTTTTCTGTAATGATTTATCAACAATCATAGGAATATACCGATGTAACTTGGTTTAGTATCCACAAGGGATTATAATCCATTGAATAGTTCAGAGGAACGATCTAAAACTTTACATAGCAACTATTTAGTATCAATTTAAAAAATTTCCAAAAGATATTATACTTCAGTCCGAGTCCTACTATATTTCGCGTAATAAACATGTGTTCTAATAATTAGTTGTTTGGGTTCGTAGAAATAGTGTCTGATTCAAAATTTTCTAGTTTTAACTACTACTAGTTTTGTATGATTACGCGTCTATGAGTTATTACTATTAAATCAGTTTAAAATACTTTCTATTTTAGTCTGTAGTAATCCTAAAGCAGTCTTTTTTTCTTATCCATTAAATCTCTAAGTAGAACCTACTCTTATTGAAAAAAAACTTATAAACTTAACGTTACGCTTGCTTGCTAGTAGTACATTTTAAGTGATCTACCAATAATTTTCTACCGAAGCAATTTTTTAGCAAGATCCTCAATTTCCTCTCTGGTTAAAATATATTTGGGAATTGCTCATTGCCTTTCTCATCGCCCTCTCCATTTCAGACATTTGACGTCCTTCCGCAGGAAATTTAATATCTTCGACTTTTGCATTTTCCAATTCGATACCGCTCAATTTGTTTTGTTTGTGTTGCTTTTGATGTCGTATATGACGAGAATTAGTCGGCGGCAGGGCGGCTAAACGTTGCAAAAAATCCAAATTTCTTTGCCGTTGATTTTCCTCGTGCATTTTTCGTAGATTGCAAGCTTTAATGCGAGTACTATTGAATTGGGAAATGTCAGTATTTTCCGGGAATTCCAGATAGCAAATATCTATGGTCGGTGGCATAGGTTCATTACTGAAACACGAAAAGTTGTTTAATTGATTTCNGGCTACTTTAGAGGCCTAGATAATCACCACTAAACTTTTGGACTAGTAAACCATAAAAGGTTTATAGAAATTTTTATTAGAGTTATTTCTTAAAGAAAGAATTCAGAACATTGCCCTTTTTGAGTTCCAATTTAAGCAGGAAAGGAATATTTGAGATGATGTCCCAGACTCAGGTGACAGTTGGACGTTATTTAGTCTAAAAAAGGTTTCATGCCGATTACTAGAAGTTAGTTTTTTGATAAAAATGGGAAGTGATTTATCATAGGAATGACAACCCCAAATACTGTAGTGGACATAATGTGTACGAATAACAACTGATATAAAAAAAATCTTTGTTTTAAGCCTATTTGATACAATTCAACTACATTCGAATTCTATGTTTGGTTCCTTCTTCCTATTTGTAGGTTTAATAAATTCCAAAACAGACATTGCAAAAAACTTTATTACTTAATTAACACTGAATGAATTAGATTCCGCCTCATTCGCCATAATCACCAGAACTATCGTCTACGGACTATCATCTTTTCAAACATTTAGACAACTTTTGAAAACAGAAAATCTTCGAAAATCAAGAAGTAGTTCAAATAGATATTAATTGTTTACCAAACTTACATTGAATATATTTAAATATTTCATTACAGTGACAGAAACTACAATTGGAAAGGAAGAAGCAGAAAGTAAGAATGAAGAAATAGTGATTCAATTGGAAAACGAGGAAAATGACATAGAATTTAAGTATAACGAAGGTGAAAAGACGGTAAGTGGTCTTACGGTAACATCGTATAAAATTCAATTCAATTTTTTAGGAAGAAACCGTTGAGAACATTGATCAACAAGATCCCCTGTTGATAACTGAAAAGTCAGTTTTGATGACTGACCGATTTGATCAATAAGTAAAACTTCACTTAATCAGTAAGTATTGATTTTATTATCATAAGGAATTGATTAAGCTTAATGTACTATTTGTTTTATCGAATATAATACAATATGTACAAGTGAAATCATTGAAGAAATGTTTGAAGCAGGGCCCACATTGTCACGGAGAACAGAATAGAATGGAACAAAACGGAAGTGAGAAGAGAATCGTGCAGAACAGAGTAATTGCAATGCTTCTTTTGGGCCAAGAGTTTATAATGTTATATGCCACATGTGGTGAAGAAGAAAGTAAATAAATAAAGAAAAAAAATGTTGGATGTATAAAATTGAAAAGAATAAAGAGTTGTTTCCACCACTTATTTCCATACTTGTTGAACGGTGAACAAGAATTTAATTAATTCCGATTTGCTGAATGTGATAAATGAAGTTAAGAAAGCTGCAGACCATTTGAAAAATTCATTTAATTTAGAAATTCTTTGGTAATGCAACCCCTTATATCAAAATCCATGTTTAGCAAAAATTCCAATCCAACCCAGTCTGTTACGTTCCACGATAGTGTGTGCTCTGCTTTAAACGACCTCTTATTCAAACTTGAGTAAAACAATTAAATTAATTTCAGTTAAGTACAAGATTTAAATAATAATATTCGAGGAACAAAATGGGTTGTCATAATAAATATTTCTTCATTTTTTCTTGTATAACCATGGGTTACTTAAACACTAAGATATGTGTATGACTAGGATTTTACAATTTTTTCCTTCAATACCAATTTTTTTGTCAATTATTAACAAAAGATTCTGGAATTTAATTATGTCAAATACGGCTAAAGTGAACCTAGTCTGAACAATTAATACTTATTATATACAATGTGAGCATAAAGTTTGATATATACAATTGCGATTGCAAAAAATAGAGTAACCTCTAGCCATCTTAATGGCCTTGAACAACAGTCGGCAACCTATGGCACGCATGTTATCTGGTTGGACACAGAAGGTTTCAGTAGCAAAAGAATAGTATTATCTTAAAAAAAAAAGAAACTGCTTCTTGCTGAAAACCTTAAAAAAATGAATAGGTTTAGGTGACACACTACTGACTCTCAGTTGGACTGTTTTCAAAAAATGGCACATCTCCACAAACCGATTGCCGACTGCTGGTCTTGAGTCCTCCATACATTTACGAACTCTAACTAATTATTTGGACACCTTTAAATATACATATTAAAAAAGCAAATTTCTTCTTTTCATTGCAATCATGAGTCGCAGTCATTTTCTAAATTTGCTGATCAGAATTTAATTTGATCCTATATTGGACATAAATTCATACGAAATAACATACAATGACGTTCGAAATAGGTAAATGTAAAAACATACGAATTGGTCCAGATTATTTGCTATCTCTCACTTTTGTCAAAACGTTCAGCAAGTTTTACCACGAACGAATAGGTTATTGCACAATGTAATTTCGTACGAATTCGTATCCAATGTGCGTATTTAAGACAAAGGAAGTTTGAATTCATAAAATTTCTTTTGTTTGAAATGTTCCCAAATGTACTATTCAGTCAGTAGGTACGTTTTCAAATATTCAAAAGAACCGGAAGTACAAATGTTCGTAAAAAACCTACTGGAATATCAAATATCATATGTGAAAAAAAAGAGTCTTGTAAAGAGCCATTTAACTTGGGGGAGAGTCTCACTGCCAATGAAATTTCGAAAGAAAAATGAAAACTTCTTGGTATTCGCCCATGTCATTTCATACACTCAGCGAATTATTACAGAATATTGAGGCTCAATTTCACACAATTTCAATACCAACATTTTTGCTTTTAATGTTGCAATGATTGATCAGATCTTCTACGAATGCGAATGTTCATTCCTATTGCATTTTAAGGCGCATTTCAATTAATCCAAACATTCGAATTTATGGATGTTCCGATCATCAATACCACATGTATATCATTTACACATAGTTGGCATCCAAACTGTTTTCATTGAATACTAGTTTTCTGTAATGATTTATCAACAATCATAGGAATATACCGATGTAACTTGGTTTAGTATCCACAAGGGATTATAATCCATTGAATAGTTCAGAGGAACGATCTAAAACTTTACATAGCAACTATTTAGTATCAATTTAAAAAATTTCCAAAAGATATTATACTTCAGTCCGAGTCCTACTATATTTCGCGTAATAAACATGTGTTCTAATAATTAGTTGTTTGGGTTCGTAGAAATAGTGTCTGATTCAAAATTTTCTAGTTTTAACTACTACTAGTTTTGTATGATTACGCGTCTATGAGTTATTACTATTAAATCAGTTTAAAATACTTTCTATTTTAGTCTGTAGTAATCCTAAAGCAGTCTTTTTTTCTTATCCATTAAATCTCTAAGTAGAACCTACTCTTATTGAAAAAAAACTTATAAACTTAACGTTACGCTTGCTTGCTAGTAGTACATTTTAAGTGATCTACCAATAATTTTCTACCGAAGCAATTTTTTAGCAAGATCCTCAATTTCCTCTCTGGTTAAATATATTTGGGAATTGCTCATTGCCTTTCTCATCGCCCTCTCCATTTCAGACATTTGACGTCCTTCCGCAGGAAATTTAATATCTTCGACTTTTGCATTTTCCAATTCGATACCGCTCAATTTGTTTTGTTTGTGTTGCTTTTGATGTCGTATATGACGAGAATTAGTCGGCGGCAGGGCGGCTAAACGTTGCAAAAAATCCAAATTTCTTTGCCGTTGATTTTCCTCGTGCATTTTTCGTAGATTGCAAGCTTTAATGCGAGTACTATTGAATTGGGAAATGTCAGTATTTTCCGGGAATTCCAGATAGCAAATATCTATGGTCGGTGGCATAGGTTCATTACTGAAACACGAAAAGTTGTTTAATTGATTTCTTGAGTTGGTTTGAATGTTAATTTTATACCTAGAAACGGTTCTCGTTGAATTGCTTCTAAGTAGGCAAGGAAATCCGTCAGATTGGTTTGCGATGGCGTCCCTAACGACTGTTGGTAACGGTATAGGAGTGGCTGTAAAATTTCAATAAAACCACCAATTAGAAAATCTATGACGATAAATTCCTTTATCATTGACGTCATTCGACGATGTACGCCGTTATCGTGACGTCAAACAAAAAATTTAGGTTCATGCGTCAGCAATAAGTTTACGATTTAATTTCTTAGTGGCCTTATTAACACAGACAAAAATAAAAATCAAGTAAATTAGTAGGTTAATAAGCAGCACACTCACAAACGCCGACCGTGCAAGAAGCTCCTTTGAAATATTTCTCCGCCCTGAGGGGTTTGCCTTCTTGATCTTCCACTAAAATTCCTAAAGTCAATGTCTTGCTGCCGGTTTTACTCCAGGATCTGGTAGCTGGTTTTACGCTTAACTCAATCCAAGGAAACGAATCTGGAAACATTTTGCTGTCTGCAAGACGAGGTTTGGCTGAAATGTATAATTTTTTCAAATACAACTGTGATAAAAATTATTTAGGTTCCATACCTCTGCGCTTCTTTTGCAATCTGAAATACCAGTAAGCGGATACTCTGATCAATTTCTCTTCTTCTACATTTTCTAGGTTCTTACAATCATTTTTAAGAGAATCAGTGCTGTTTGAACTGTTTTGTGGCAGTCTGTATAGTCGTAATGTAGCTGATGCAATATTGCTATTTCTACTTTCAGAATCATAATCAGAAAGATCAAAATACAGGTTCATGAGATCTTCACTGTCTTTCCATTCTTGTTCTTGGTTTGCTGTAGTTTCGCCTAAAATGTTCAACGTAAAACATGTAATTTCATAGAAATGCATCACTCACATGAAGGATAAAACCCCCTCATTTTTTCCGTAATCAAGTCGTCATCTAGAGTCTGATTAAACCGTTTCGAAAGCATTTGAATGGCCTCTGAATTGATAATCGGCGTATCTTGGGGCTTCTTGAAAATAGTTGAATTATCTCTGCCTAGCGTGTTCAATACGTGGTATTTTATGTATTGTCTCACCCATTTACCTTTATTATTCAACCTAAATAAATAGAAGAAAAAAACATAAAATTAATGAAACGCGCATTGGAAGCCGTCCTATGCACCAGACCTAGACATTAGTGATAGAATTATTAGAATAAGAAAGTAATAGCGCGGTCGGACAGGCCTGGCCCCTATAAGGCCTGTACGACTGGTCTGCGTGTTTCTCAGTCTAGTAATTGTAAAAACTTTAACCGTCTGTAAAAATGCTGTAAATTATTGTCTAATGCATCTAAATCAGGACTGTAATGTGGGTAATAGGTGTTGCTTGATTCATGATTATTATATTAGGAATATGATCGTGCTAAGATAAGAAGGTATTTGAACGGAGAGGCGGAAAATACTTGTTGATGTGAAAAAACGGTCGAACACATGGGCGTTGCAAGTGATTTCCCCACAGTCCTTTCCTGTGCGTCTGTAAAAATTTCTTGATCCCGTCATTCGTATATGTCTTTTACAGTTAAACACGTCTGACATATTACGACAATCAGGATTATTTTATGGTTATCTAGCGAAAACAGGTAGCTGGGAACGGGGAAAAAACAGAAACGCTTTTTTCATACTGAAATGCAAATTTTATCACTTTGTTTTACATCGATGGAATTTGGAATTGTTAATGTAAATCGCTCGAGGAAATTTTCAGTTTGTTCACCTTTCTTCGCACATTTAGCACGTAGCCTTGATTTACGTAAAAATCGGATTAATTTGGTCAATTCTCTATCATTTAATTCATCCTGTAGACAGGACCGACTACCTCATAGGAACCGGAACTCTTTAGCTAGACTACTAGATTTTTATTATTATTAATATATTTTCGAGATACACAGGGTGTCCCAAATACTTAGACTTAATCAAAGTTCATTTTGTTTTAATGAAATTGTACATTACTAGCTAAATTCAAATTTTCATGATTTAAGGATTTTCAAGAATCAGTATAGATAATCACATTCTGTATGCGTGGAGTAATAAAAAAAAGACAGTGTGCATGTTTTTTTTTCAAAAACAACTAAGATATCGAGGAAAATATGAAAACTGGTCCAAGTAAAGAATAGAGAAATGAACAAAAATGTACACAATACTAGAATAAACAAAGTAGAATGGCAAGAGCACCTTATGGAACTATATAGCGGAGACAAAAATTCATAATATTACTTTTTTCTCCGTATATTATGTGGTGAACCAAATAAAACAGAAACAAATAACAAAGTGTTAAAGAATCTGAAAAGGGAATTCTAAACAGATCTACACAATCTCGAACGAACTTCTAATATACTAAGACAGAGCGCTAGAATAAGAAATAATTAAACGATCGTAACGAAATTAGAGAGCAATGAAAACTATCACATGGAATGAAAGAAGTTATACAGTATTGATATACAAAAAAGAGATGGAAAATAAGCTAGATTATTCCAATTATCTTATTCTCCTAAACTTGACAGTGAAGGTAATCACAAAAGTACTCTTTAAAAAAGTTAACACGTACGTAACATATGAAGAACAACAAATGGCTTTCTGTATAAATAAATAGTTCTACAGGAAAGTGATAAAGTTTATAGTATATCTTAACATAAATATGTTTTTTGAATTTTGAGAAAGCATTTGACAGGTTTGAGCCAGGTGACGTTCTTGGTATCTTTGTAGAAAAGTGCATATCGTATCAACCGCTGAACGTCACTGGAGAAGAGATGAGAAGACGACCACAAAACCATCACAAAACATCTAAATAATAAGGTATCATAAGAGAAGATCATGATATATGACAATAGCTAGAGAGTTAGTGCGTGACAAAACCTGAAATAAAGGAAACTGCGATTCAATAAATAATACCTGGATATAACAAAGGAGGGGTAGACCCAAGCCATAAAAGCATAAAATGCTTCAGGAAAACTTTGAGAAGTGATATAACGAAGTAAATTAAGTCCGTAGGAAATAAAAAATAACATGGTAGAAATGAGAACAAAACATGGTTAAAACGAAACAAACGAGCATTGAAAAATACAAAACCGCACAAATGGAAAAAGGGTAGCTGAAGAATCCTCTGAAATCTGGAAACACAATTTGGAAACGTCAGTGAGGTAAAACTAGAAGGAAAACAGGTAGTTTCTAAAAATAAATTCAAAAAGAACAAAATTGATCCCAAAAATTTACCGATTTGACAACTTTGGATTTCTTTTTATGGAGTCATAAAATAATTTGTATTCATTACACCATTGACAACACCAGCTGATATAAAACAAACGATAATCGTAGCATTACAAGAAGTTCAATTTCCAATATGAACAAGTGTGAAGATGCATTTGGAAGTGGATGTTAGATATTTTGAATACTTGTGGTGGTCCTTTGTTGATCAAGTTTTTGTTCCATCTTTTGTTATATTAAAGTTCTATTCATAATGTTTTTGAGACATCCCGTAAACCTTAAAATTAATTTTAAAATGTAGATATTTNAAGTAGCCGCCATTTTGGAATGGTTAAATGGAATGACCTGAAACTTGGTAGATGAAAAGATCTTGGTATGCCCTTTAAAATGAGGTATCACTCGACCTCCCATTCCATTTAAGATTTTAGGGGTGAGCCACCCCCTGCTCAAGGGGTTGAAAATAGGGGGTTAGACATAAGCTCAAAAAGTTTCCTCCTCGAAAAATAAATTTACGTGTTTCAGCGATTTTACATTTTCAATTGGCAAATACCCTACAACTGCTCTGTTTCGTTTTCGCTAGGACACCCTGTATAGTGAAATATCACTTAACGGACACTACTAACCGGACACGTTTTCATAAGAATTGAAGTAGATATACTAAACCAACCTCTTTTGAGCGGACTCTCTTTTGGGTGGATGTGGACACGGTTATCAAGAATTCTCACTTGTCCGGACAAGGTATCAGTGAAATCATTTTATCATATTGCAGTAGGATGATGCAATCGAATCCAGCTGTATGAAAAATTAAATATTATTTAGGGCCACATTAATAGTCGCTCCTCAAAGGAAGATTCAACTAAGCCTTCCTCAATACTCATTTTATCTTATATTATGATTAATAGCTTCAAGTTCTACCTTGACTCGAACGACTATTAATAACAAACAAATGCTCAAAGTATTCTGGAGTACTGAGAATTACTTGACGTGCGACTATTAATATGGGTTATTTAATCCATTTATCGAGTGTAAACATAATTAAAGACATAGACACATAAAAACTATTCCCATCCTGGCAATTATTAAAATATTCATTCTTATGTATCTCTATGTTTAGTGCTAGTAAATGGATAAAAAATTAGATTTTGGGCTAATTTTTGAAGGTCGGAGCTCGCATTTATGTTGAACTTCAGCAAATGGTTCGAATTTTTTTTGAAAATATAATTCATAAACGGTGGCTACAATTGTTTACATTATCGAGGGTGAAGTGTGTTCATGTTACGTGGTAGTCAATGGGATGAAAATCTTGTTCACATTAGCCGGATGTTCACACTATCGTGACTCTATTGTATTTCAAGAAAAAATGGCTAAAAGATTCAATAATACTGAATCAGCATGTTTCTATTTCACTGATCGCTATTTAAACTCTGGAACATGGAAATATAGGTTTCCTTTATTGTATTGTATCCAGCTATTAGATTGAAAAAAATCGGTTTTATTTACACTCTTGTCCAGATTGTAGGCGATCCTTCATTTCATTACAATGAAAACAATATAAACGTGATGAGTAAATCTGATCATGTTAAATATGCAGTGCTTTACTTAAACCGTTTTGTCCAAAATCATGGTATAGATCGAATCAATTTTTTGGAATTGATATTGAATGAGGTTTTCCAGATCTCTCGATATCTTGTATAGAAAATTTTCCTCTTTTAAATGAAATGAAATAACTCAATCTGTAGAGAGAGGAATCTGAAAGGCACTCACCAAAGAAGTCAAAGAATTCGAAAAATCATTCAATTTTCAAAATTCTAAAGGCAGTTCACGTGTGAATTAATTATAGAAAAAAATATCCATAACAAGTTAATATTGAAAGGTCTTGGAATAACCGAAGCCAGCAATTCATGAAAGTCAGATTAGAACAGCTAAGAAAAAACTGCAATAATTCATAAAAAAAAAAGTCAAGTTACACTTTGAAACTATTAGTCATTTTCTCTGCAGACCTAATTTGACTTTGTCGTACATTACAAATGCTTATTTTGCAGGTCTCATAGAAAATTACATCGAGTTGAAAAGTTAAAGATACGCTGATATAATGCCTTGAATTACAAAAGTTGAGAATAACTTATGTTGGGTATCAACTTTTCTCATTACTTTTGCACAAAATTTTTAACGACGATTGTTTATACATATACTATATGTATAACTTAACATTTATCCAATTTTCAACATAATTGTCCAATTTATTTCAACTAATGCGATATGCCAGAAGTAAAGTGCTTGGAGCGATCTCATTCATAAATAATTCATATCATATAAAATGCCGCAGCAGTTAACATGACAGCCCTTTTCCCAACACGTTTTTCATAATATGCAATTTATCGTTCCTTTTGCATAATAACTAACCTTTTAATTTTTTTTTTCTGGAATATAGATTCTTCATAACCGTCCAGTAAGTATGGTTCTAGACATATCAGAAATAAGGACTGCCTGGCAAGATAGTGACTTCATTACTGATTGCTTGTGTTGGCATAACGTTTATAGGCAAAGACATAATTCGCCACCCATAACTATGTTACCTGAAGTAAGGTTTTCATAAAAAAAATACGTACATAAATTTTTTTTTACGGGAATTTAACTTTTTTTAGCTTTGCCATTTAGCTCAAACTTGGGCCAACCACTTAGCCCACACCAATCGGTTTTATTACAGAAATGATAAGGATATAGGTCAAAATTTGTTTTGTAGAATGAGCAATGCTTTACTTACCGATGTTACTGGACAAGAAGTAGCCGTTTATTGGTATTCAGCTGTGAAACAGTACGATTTTAGGAATGAGCCTGATCGATTAAGAGCCAATATTAATGCCGGTAAATTAAAAAAATAGATTTTCTTTTGTAAAAATAGGTTTTAAGGGCATTTTACACAACTGGTTTGGGCCAGTAGTAAACACTTGGGTTTGGGCAAGGCACGATCTCGTTCAGGAAAAGTTGTGGTTGTAGCCCATTACGCTCCTGCTGGTAATATTTCTGGATCATATTTGAAAAATGTCCTACCGCCTTGCGAGGAACTTCCACGGTAAGTTCTTAAGTCAATTTTAACCGGTAGACTTTCTAAATTCAAGCTTTAGCGTTCCCCAGCCGTTGCCTAAGAAACTTTTAATGTCCGGCCATTCGTCAAGTGACACTGAAAGCCGTTCAACCACATGCAGTACTTAAGATAAATAAAAAAATATAATTGTGATGTTATGGAGCTCAGCTTATTCTAGGAAAATTTATTTAAGGCTTATATGATAAAATAGCTTATTGTTCGTTAAAGCTTATCTGAACTAAAGGGCGGTCACAGTATTGAGAATCAATTGTTTAACAATTCTTCGAAAATTGAATATTCTGATACGGAAAAGACAGGGTATTTTAGTTTGGAATTCAACCACTTAATTCATTTAAGTGATTGTTTTATACGAGGTACGTTCAAAAATATAACTCGGAGATTTGGTGCTAAATATATCTGATATAATTAACTAATATTTGATAAAATGCAATATACGAATTTTAATTAACGAACCAGTCCATTTAAAAAGATTTATAGACAATTTGAATACAAAATGCCATCAAAAACCTAATTGTATGAGCGATGTAAATAATTTCGTGAAGATAGAGTAAGCGTTGAAAATTTAGGACATGATAGGCAATCCCAATTATCCATCACAGTTCTACATTCATGAGTTAATAAGCTTATTCGTCGCGATAAAGGGATTTATAGGCCCGATTGCTGCAAACTAGCATAGATGTTATACTATAGAAAAAATGGAGAACTGACGTTAAGAAAAAAATGTATCAGGAAACGTTTCAGGATTGTTTCTTAGAACAAAAACTACAACTAATGTTTTAAGATGTCTCGAAAAAGAAAAGAAAACTTTTCTGAGATACTTGCTTACTTTGACAGAATCAAAAAGCAAGTAATCAAAGGAAAAGAGAGGCAACAAACCATTATCTGCTTCCAATAAAGTGAACATGGCATGTTCAACTGACATGTTATAATGTTAATGTTTTGGAATACATTATTTTGATGCTTTCTATGACTGTTTTTTCGTATACAAACACATAAACGACCTATCAAAGTGGTTATTATTTTTCATATCTGATAAGTCCTGAAATCTATCACTGAATCCCTATAATTCTTTTTTTATTCCCATGTGATGTCCCTTTGTATGGATCTTTAATAGCGGTTTTACTAGACATAAGATTTGTAATTGATACTACTATACAGACAGAATTCTCTACACAACAAAAGCTTCTATGGAGGTGACAAATATGTGCAAACAGAGAAGTTTGAAAAGTAGGAAACACTGTTTTATGGAAATTTTGTTTTAATCATTTAAGTATGATACGCGTACAAGTAATGGTACCTAAAGCCTTTAAATATGATAATGATTAGTTTGAGAACTATTGATTTAAATAAAAATGATAAATAAATTCCGATTTAAATTTGAACACACCTCGTACTAGAACCGTTCTTAAAGATAGCTACCTACGTAACAATAAATTGTGACAATTTAATTGCATAACCTGGACTGCGCAAATATGTTAAATTTGTGTAAAAATATAAAAAATTATTGCAGACTTTTAAGTTTACGCAGTTCATTCTATCAATTTTCTTCTCGTCTGAACTGTAGTAATAATTCTGATAACCAATGCAAGAAGTTTTAAATTTATGTGTGAGTGATGTTTTCTATTTCAAATCGGATGTTAACATCATACATGGTACTATCTCCGGAATAACTTTTTTCTTAAAAGCCTGTCGATATTGCCCATCAGAATAATTATCTATAACTACTTAATTAACTAACGATAACTACATAATTATAGACGCAAGCGAACTTTTAATTAAAACTGCATAAATTTAGATCACCATGATTTATCGTTACGTCGGTATCTATCTTAATAAAAATCAAAACAATCAGAATTAACAAATTCTTCTACCTAAATCTTGATTATTTAATCATAAGAAAAGAAGACAATTGTAACTGAAGCTTTCTAAGCACAATCATTGTTTTGTGTAGTCAAATATATCTTCTTGTTTTTTAATTAAAAACAGAAATATTAAACAGAAGACTGAATAAGACGCAAAATGGTTTAGGTTTTCCATTAGAGTTACATGTAGATTGAAAGGAATGTTAACAGAATTTGCCTGTAAATTGTTATTAACTTTAATATTTATAAATGTTTAATACAAATATGAAAAACTGTTGCATTATAAATCAAAGTCCATGGTATTGAAGTGCTTCTTTATATTAAAATTTTACCGTTAAGATATGTTATAAAAGCAATGTTAATTTTTAGGTGCTATTAGGCATTTTACAAAATCTTTTATAAATAAAAATACCATGCAGTTTATTTGTTTTTCTCTATTTATGACAGAAGGAAAGACTGTAGTAGTGACCACCGTAAAGTATTTTGGATGATTTATATCAGTTTGCGTCACGTGGTCTACCTGTAAGCATTTGCACCTTTCAGTTCTGGACCGTGTATCCACAGGAGAGCATGATTTATGGAATGCTAGTATCGCACATGGTCGAGTTTCGACCAACTCTCTCATTCTCTTTCTCTCTCTTGTATCTCTCTCTCTCTCTTTCACCCCCTCTCTCCCTACTGCCTTACTTGTCTTAATGGTAATGTATACACATGATTTTTTTTCTGAACATTTATAGCATAGTACCTTTCGAATAATATAATTTTCATTCCATTATTTTTATAATAAATACTAAAAAATGATACCACAATTTTCTATATTCACTTATTAATATACAGGGCGTTCCTAAACATTACGTACAAACGGAAGGGGTATTTTTTTTGACTTTCTATGACTAAAAGTTCATATAAATATAGGTCCGCAAACGCTTCGTTACCGATTGATAGGGTGTTGTAATTTTAAGATTTTTTTAGATTTTTGTTTTTAATTTTTAACAGGTGGTGATGAATAAACTGTCAAAATTAATAAAAACAAAAGATTATCCAAAAAAAATAAAGCCAAAACCTACTGAACCATTTTAAAAATTTTAATTTCATTTAGCGAATTACAGAAAACCGTTTTTAATTTTTTTCCGATAACGTTTGCAGATATGAAAAAACACACAAGAGACCAAAAAGTTTTTCAACAAAAGAGACAATCTATTTTGTGTTTTAGAATCTACCAGCGACGCACTGCAAAAATAATCCAGGGGGAGAAAAGGAAGCATGATCCCTGAAAAAATACCTCCCTGTAGATTCTCACAATCATTGGCATGCTATGTAAGGCCTACAGCGTAACCTATATTCTAAATTTGAGCTACATATCTCAAAAAATGTAGGAACCATAAAGAAAAATTTTAAAATTACAATAACCTATAGATCGCTAACGAAGTACATATTTGCAGACCTATGTTTATATAAGGTCTGTTCGTACACAAATCCGAAACCAGTCAGCGCCACGTTGATTGGTTAAAAACAGTTTTTGACCAATCAGCGTGGCGATGACTGGTTTCGGATTTGTGTACAAATCGACCTATAAACTCGTAGTCAGAGAGTAAACTACAGAATTACCCTCTTCAGTTTGGACTTGATATTTAGGAACACGCTGTATAGATTGCCGTATATTTACAGATTCTATAGTATCGGAGGAACATAGAAAAAAAGACGTAGTCTGAACGCAATAAAATAATACAAAAGAAATGTGGGATCCAACGTATTACATTTTTTTTTGAATAATTATTTAATAGAATTTTTCATCAACCATTCTACAAAATTGTTTGCACAATTGTGCAACAATGTTTTATTTTTTTTAATATCACTATGCGTGCTTACAGAGTTGTTTGGATAATGCCATATGTAAATTCACCCAGGACTATATTTTGGATAAACAATAACTACCTAAAGAAGGCCTGTGTTTCTACCTATAGCTAGTTTATGCAAAATTTTCGTACAGCATATGCAACTGCTCATTCTGTTGTACTTATCTCGGATTTTCTTCAAAGGTTAAGAGTCAAATTCCTAATACACCTACCTTATGATGTTCTTAAGCTTCGTGATCCCATTCCAAAAGATGTGGTGTCTGTGGTACATAGGGAAACTGCAGTGAATACGAAAAGCCGGTATACCTTGAACCGAGAAAAAGTTAATTGACTTTTTCTTTCAAATGTGTTCAGTCAATGTATTGAATTGAATGTTTACTATTAATAAACTTTTTGCTTCACCTTGATATTTCCCGAAAATTTTCAGAGTGACCCTCGTAAAAAAATATCGAGCACACACGAAATCAGTGGACTATGGATATGGTCTCGCTTTATCGCATTTAACGAATGTAAAAATGATGAAGATAGCAAGATAGTCGTCCTGAATTTGAATGAGTTTTGAATTGACATATTGATTTATGCAACGTTGCCGCTTATAATAACTCAAAAACCGTTTTGAAATAAAATTCACTGCGTAATGAAAATTCAGAAAAAGAAACATACAAATTTAGTGCAATTATTTACTCAAAATATTTGTAAGAAATAATATGTGGTCAATTTTAAGTTTACGAAGATTTGTCTTTAAATCCGGCAATCTGGCCAGGAAAGTTAACCTCAATCTTTGTTTACGTGTGAACATTGAATTTTCAAAAAATTCATTAAAATCAAATGGCCCCTAAAAAAATTAGATGCTGTGTACCGTACTGTTCTAACGTTCAGGAAAACTCGAGAAGACAATTTTTTCGGATAGCAACAAATGTTGAAAATAGATGGCGAACATTTAAAACAGTAACCCCCAAATTTCAATTAATGTATTGCTGTGATGAACATTTTGATGTATAGATCATAACACTACATTGATTAAAATTTTAATATAGTTTTTTTAGTTACCAAACGATGCAGTTAACTATATACGTTATAAATATTGTCCTGATACCAAACTGAAATTGAGACCAAACATTTTGCCCCATCGAAAACTTCCAATCAACGTATGTAGATTTTGTTTGCAACTTATCTACAGTGAAGATGATTTAGTAGACATCTCTGAAAAAAAAGGCAACAAAAACAGGAAAATTGTGATCACAGAGCTCCCAAATATTGTATTTTTTTTTATAAACTTTAAGAATTTTTTAATTCCAATTCGTCAATTACAGGATTTACTGTTGACATTGGAGCCAGTTGTTTGTCGGAAATGTTTTGACCCGTTAGAACAATGTTATATCCTTAAACAAACCGTTTTAAAGTCTGAAGCTGTAATAGTCAAATGTATAAAATCTGTTATTCAAAAATCACCAAAACGTTTTCAACAAACCTGCAAGATTGACTTGTTTGATGAATATAATGACATTAATGAGTTCTTGAAAAGAGAAAAGGGTAAATATTGCATGAATTACATATGTATGTACATATTAGGTTGGCAGGAAATGAATGGCATTTTTTTATTCAAATTTATCATTGGAATTTGTAAATAATCCAGTTTACCCGCTTCATTCCGAACAACCGGTTTAAATATTCGAGACAAATTTATAATAAACAGTATTAACACGTTCGCTGCCACCTAGAAATGTGTTCGTAAGCGCCAGGAGCCCAGTGTGTGAAATTTGTATTTCGTTATTTTATAAGTTTTAACAAAAGACGCCACAATACGGCCGTGGCCTCTGATAAGTGTATACTCAGATGCCTTAAGACGTTTAGTGGCAGTTAACGTATTAAATTTCATTGTAAGACATCTGAAACACTTTGCAATATCAAAAGAGCCTTTAGCCAGGACACTAAAATAGACATAGAGTATAAAGATGGTACAGAAGAAATGAAAGTAATGAGGAATAAAAAAATGTGTTAATTAGCAATTGATAAAGATGGATTAAAAGGTTGAGGCATTCACAAAAAAAAAACAACTGTGGAAATCTAGAAAAATTGACAAAAATCACTTTATTAATTCAAAGAACGGGAACAAGCTCTAATTTCTCGCTGTAATCTTTCTTCGTTTATGGAATACAAATTTATTATTTTTAGACTGCTTGTTAACATGTAATTAAAAGAATACTACACAACTACGAAAAGCGATCAGTAGAATGATTGTTTAGGGATGAAACTTAAAGCACTTCCCAAGGTTATTTTACCAAAAAAAAAAGTAATAGTCACTGTTTTGTAATGTAGTTAGCAAACGATCTCTGAGAAGTAGCTGATAACCCATAAAAGACGACATTAGAATTGATATTCCATGAACCTTTAAAATGTTTCTACATAAAAATGAATATCAGGTATTGAACATTTGAAATTTTAAAGTCCAAATTTATGTTATTTACACAGAGTGTAATTTAAAGAGTGTTCAATATTTCACAGGGTGATTATTCAAGTAGTTTTAAGATAAAAAGT
Organism: Hypothenemus hampei; assembly: GCA_013372445.1. Classification (NCBI taxonomy): domain Eukaryota; kingdom Metazoa; phylum Arthropoda; class Insecta; order Coleoptera; family Curculionidae; genus Hypothenemus; species Hypothenemus hampei. The sequence continues at coordinate 33,936 of JABRWK010000023.1, read as the reverse complement.
TCCTATAAACATATGTCCTAAATCGTTCACATTTCAAGATGCAAGGTAGCAAAGTTGAAAAAAAATCACATATTCTTTGATATTTTTCGATCTCTTCTACCTAATAACAAAAAATTTTCATATAACGATTTAGGACACATGTTTATAGAAACTTATCTTAAAACTAATTGAATAATCACCCTGTAAAATATTGGATACTTATTAAATTACACCCTGTATATATATATATATATATATATATATATATATATATATATATATATATATATATATATATATATATATATATATATATATATATATATATATATATATATATATATATATATATATATATATATATATATATATATATATATATATATATATATATATATATATATATATATATATATATATATATATATATATATATATATATATATATATATATATATATATATATATATATATATATATATATATATATATATATATATATATATATATATATATATATATATATATATATATATATATATATATATATATATATATATATATATATATATATATATATATATATATATATATATATATATATATATATATATATATATATATATATATATATATATATATATATATATATATATATATATATATATATATATATATATATATATATATATATATATATATATATATATATATATATATATATATATATATATATATATATATATATATATATATATATATATATATATATATATATATATATATATATATATATATATATATATATATATATATATATATATATATATATATATATATATATATATATATATATATATATATATATATATATATATATATATATATATATATATATATATATATATATATATATATATATATATATATATATATATATATATATATATATATATATATATATATATATATATATATATATATATATATATATATATATATATATATATATATATATATATATATATATATATATATATATATATATATATATATATATATATATATATATATATATATATATATATATATATATATATATATATATATATATATATATATATATATATATATATATATATATATATATATATATATATATATATATATATATATATATATATATATATATATATATATATATATATATATATATATATATATATATATATATATATATATATATATATATATATATATATATATATATATATATATATATATATATATATATATATATATATATATATATATATATATATATATATATATATATATATATATATATATATATATATATATATATATATATATATATATATATATATATATATATATATATATATATATATATATATATATATATATATATATATATATATATATATATATATATATATATATATATATATATATATATATATATATATATATATATATATATATATATATATATATATATATATATATATATATATATATATATATATATATATATATATATATATATATATATATATATATATATATATATATATATATATATATATATATATATATATATATATATATATATATATATATATATATATATATATATATATATATATATATATATATATATATATATATATATATATATATATATATATATATATATATATATATATATATATATATATATATATATATATATATATATATATATATATATATATATATATATATATATATATATATATATATATATATATATATATATATATATATATATATATATATATATATATATATATATATATATATATATATATATATATATATATATATATATATATATATATATATATATATATATATATATATATATATATATATATATATATATATATATATATATATATATATATATATATATATATATATATATATATATATATATATATATATATATATATATATATATATATATATATATATATATATATATATATATATATATATATATATATATATATATATATATATATATATATATATATATATATATATATATATATATATATATATATATATATATATATATATATATATATATATATATATATATATATATATATATATATATATATATATATATATATATATATATATATATATATATATATATATATATATATATATATATATATATATATATATATATATATATATATATATATATATATATATATATATATATATATATATATATATATATATATATATATATATATATATATATATATATATATATATATATATATATATATATATATATATATATATATATATATATATATATATATATATATATATATATATATATATATATATATATATATATATATATATATATATATATATATATATATATATATATATATATATATATATATATATATATATATATATATATATATATATATATATATATATATATATATATATATATATATATATATATATATATATATATATATATATATATATATATATATATATATATATATATATATATATATATATATATATATATATATATATATATATATATATATATATATATATATATATATATATATATATATATATATATATATATATATATATATATATATATATATATATATATATATATATATATATATATATATATATATATATATATATATATATATATATATATATATATATATATATATATATATATATATATATATATATATATATATATATATATATATATATATATATATATATATATATATATATATATATATATATATATATATATATATATATATATATATATATATATATATATATATATATATATATATATATATATATATATATATATATATATATATATATATATATATATATATATATATATATATATATATATATATATATATATATATATATATATATATATATATATATATATATATATATATATATATATATATATATATATATATATATATATATATATATATATATATATATATATANCGTTCGAGAGAACTAAAAATTTGTTAAATTAATATTTTAGGAGCATAATGTTTATATTTTGGACAATGGAATGTTGCAAAATGAATCTGTCTCAGTGTGATGAATAATGATTAATCATATTTCAAGAATAGTTTCACATTTTATTTTTAACTAGGAAAAGGTGAATAACACACTAGTTTATGTTTGACCTGTTTTTAACATCATAAAAAAAATTCGTTCTCGAGATAGTTCCCATAGGCTTTTAGCTTTAATATTTAATTGAACTAATTTGAAAGATGATGACTGGAGATGATAATATTAAAGCACGTGATAGGTATTTTTATTTTCCCAGAAACAATGGAAGCTTGAGGAGTTTAATTTACAAACCAGACCACCATTATTAACTTCTCGAACGTAGAAACATATTGCGATTAGAATGAATGATCTATAAATTGGAATTATTTCATTTTTTGCTGAAACGTCAAGTTATTAATGCTGTGTATGAATTGTGACTACTGTAACGTTTCCTTTTTAATCCGATAATGACATCTAAAATGACTGCCAAGTAAAAACCATTCGTTAAAAAGTGTATAAAATGTTATATTGTTTTAGATATAAAAATGCCGATGTTCTACGAGATTGCGATTCTACGATCGAAATGGCAGTCAAGTAAGAAAAATATTTGTAAAAATATTTTCTTGAAATCTTCGCCAGTTAAGCCTGCACCAAGAAGTATGGAAACTGGAACTAAAAAGTTTGAATATGTCGCATAAGAAATTTGATTTAGCGATTTGAACAAAAATAAAAAATCTGTTGTTAACTAGAAAACACACCGAAAAGGAAAACAACGATTGTGATTGTAGAAATGTAATTTTCACAGACGCAACTTTTTGACGGTATGGTGTCATTTCAGAGGTCTCCACCAAAACTTTAGCACGCTCAATCATGAAATATCCTGTAAAAATTCGCATTTGAAATTATTCCTCGAAGAAAAAATTATTGCCTCGGCACACAAACCCAAAGATTTTCTGCAGTGTTTCGTTAGCATTGACAAAATTTAAACAAAACTACTCTATACGGTTATTATAGGGCCTACAATTTTTTTTACAACAATTATAAATATTCTGGATTAGTAACAATTAGGTGATTAATATGCTCATTTAATGAGTCGAATACAGGTTGAATTGAAAATAAACAGAATGTATTTTTCGGAAAAAAAAAATTCTCTTTCAAGATGTTAACGTACATGTTCATTCATAAATAAAACGCCACAGAAATGTTGGCTGACGTGAGCTGTCCTATTCCCCTTTTATTCAGATTCTTTCTCCCAAATTTGATTACTGATACAATTTTTTAATTAAAGCAATTCACATCGAATAGATCAGCCATTGTTAAAACTTAAAGCTATTTTGCGGAGTTTGGATGGTACAATATATTGGAAATATAGCTGTACTGTAGAATTAAAAAACATGATTTTTCTTTTAATGATAAAATTGCTTATTATACAGCAAATGGCCTTAAATTGCAATACTCGTACTATAGGTAAATCACTTGTTGCTTTTCAAGGCCCCCCTGTAGTTTGATGTTTAAAGAAAATCGAAGATCAGAAGTTATGCTTTTGTTGTTGGTAAATTATCAATAGAGTGATTTTAGTAAAAATTTGCAATGTTTTTTTTCTTATTGCATATTTCTTTAACAAACAGCAAAAATAACCGTTTTGGCATAATTAACAGCAAATGTATCACCTAAAATACAGTTAGTAATATTAAAATTTGCCAATATATCAAAGAAAAATATAAATAATTCACTGTTGCAGACTTCCGGGTTTGTGGAACGAGCACGTATAACATTTGTCTTTGATTAATAAATGGTTATTAGTTGAGTTGTACGTACGCCAACAAGAACAGCACCAATACCAACAATAACAGCAGCAGCAGTAGTAGCAGTAGCAGCAACTTCTGAGCTGCCGCTGTTTTAATTATCTTTGTCTAGACAACCTGGGCTTAAAGGTGTAAACGACCTTAAGATGATGAAGATGATAGTCTCTTCCGCGAAAGCAACCTGTTGCCAGCTGAATTTCTTTGGCCTTTATCAAAAGGGGGTACTAGCAAGAGAGATCGAGACAGAGAAAAAATTATTTAACAGATTAAGTTGCGCTCCAACGAACCGAAGGTTAATGAAGACCTCCTATTGTTGACTTGAAGAAAATTGCTGAGTCTGAAACTGTGCTTAAAATAATCACGATTTTGTTCGATGGAACGTCTCGTACGAGTTGTTTTTTTAATATAAATAAATTTTATAACTCGCATTCAACTAACATGTTACAATGGGCCTAATCAATCGAAATTAGAAATACAATACTAATGTTCTTTTTGGAATGGTGCAAATCGTAAAAATTGTTTTAAAAAAATCGACTTTATCGAATTGAAAAAACAAATATCTATTGTAATGTATGTAATCGAATCAATGTTTAGTCTAGACGCTGAAATTATATGTAAACTTTCGAAAAATTTTACATTTGTTTGTACGTATTTTTACCTAGAAGCAGGTCTTATTATTATCAGCAAAATAAACGAAATTTTAAGCCGTGATACGTGATCCTGTGAAAATGCAAAGCATAACTTAGTTTTGCAATGAAATTGCTCTCTATTGGTATCAAATACAGACCCTTTGGCTCCATTATAAAAAAAAAATCCGGGTGGTATTATTACTATTTTTAGTTTTTTTTATATGTCTATGGTATTAATAAATTAGACAGCTACTTTGCAGTAAGAGGCCTCTATTAGAAAGGAAGGAAGATTTTAAAAATTGAGCTTAATTGCTTTATTTGTCATAGGTATCTTTTTCTTCCTTTGTATTCGAGTTATACTGAGTGATTTAAGTAAAAATTTCTCCCGAAGACGTGTTAACCAACATTCCATTTCCAAAATTGTTCAAAAATTCTCACTTAAAGAATTGTATTATTTTGAAAGTCAATCAATAAAAATGAAATACACACACACAAATTGTTCTATTAAAATGACGAGTTTTAAGTCATTAAGATGTGTTTGAGCCGCTCTATACCCTCTTTATTATAGACTGCAATGAGTATGACATTATTGACATTGTAATGCAAGGCAATGTTAAATTTCATTCAATTAAATATTTGAATTTTTTAGCTCGGACGAAAGCCATTTTTTTCTCCACAAACGAGTTCTAATTTTGAAAAGGAAAAAAATATGTCGAAGCGCTGCCCTTGAGACAGGAATTTAGCCCTTTTCAGGGCGAAAAGCGGCCTGGTTTTCGCACGTTTAAGTGAAACTTTTTTCATGGTCCTCCACTTTATGAAGCGGCCACTTTCCGGGGGCCCAGACGGCTAGACTGGCAAAAAACACCCGAGTGTCTTGTTTTAACAGTTTACGCCATATTTCAATCTTCGAGGCTGCTCAAAAGTTTCTCTTTTAGTCGCGTTCTCAACCTTCTTCACCCTGTTATCCTTTCTCTCATTGTTATTAACATTATACAGAGTGTTTTTTAAGTTATTTTAAAAAGAAAAGTTCCTGTAAATATGCGGTCAAAAGCGTTTCTATTCGGAGATTTTCTCTTCGTACTTTTAGTATTTTTTAGTATTGTTTTTTAGAATTTTGCACATCTTAAAAAGCACTCTGTATAATTAGTATCTGTTAAGATACTGTTACGCACTACGCTGTAGTTTTATTAAAGATAGTAAACAAAAATGAATTGAATTTATTAGGTCATATATGTTAGGACATTTTGATTATACGCACTCTTTAGACAGGGTCGTATTTCGTTAATTTGTACGTACGAATAGCAGAATTGCGAAATTTTGAATATTTATTGACCCTCCGATTTAAGAAGAACCAACCTGCTGGCTTTGAAAAGGAGAGAAAGGGAAACACATGCCTGGAAAGTTTAAGATCGTCGTAGACTATACAATTTATAGTACAAGAATTCTTGTAGAAGGAAAATTGTGCAATATTAAATACGAAATTGTACGTAAAAATTGAATTGGATCAAAAATTGCCTCCAAATTTTCTTGGCCAATATAATATGTATATCAAATATCAAAACAACACACAACTTCTTCTTTGCCATCTTGTACAAGGAATAGTATAGGTCTTTAAAGTAAAATGAAAGTAGTTTGTTGGACCAGAAGTTAAAAAACAGATCTAGATGGCACAGAGATGATGTTTTTCTCGGAATTCATAGTTGTTTGTACAGCTTGTCCGAACTTTAGTCAACGTTAAGTGTAAGGTAGAACGTCACTGAAGCGATCTTCAAGATTTGGATGTTGAATATTTGAAAAAAGTGTATTGATTTGTATATAATTTTTTGCGTCTACGCTTCTATAAACTGTGCTGCATCGTAAAGTAGTTTTTGAAAATATAAAAATTGTTTTTTTGTGCAATTTTTCTTAAAATTGCGTCTTTGAAACAAAAAGAACAAATATCGCAGAGTTGTTTTGTCACATTTTTCTGTAACTGGGTGCTGTCAAAAAGAAACTCGATAATTTTCATTTTTTACTCTTGCTATTTCGATTGATTTACAAGACGTACTAATGTTTTCCTTTTATTTATTCGAAATATACTAAATAAATATCGTTAGATCAAACGCGTAAAAACCCCATTGACCTTTAAGCAAATCCGGATAGGTAAGACTATAATGGAATTTTTTGGAAAGTCCAAAGGCTTAATCCGTCACTGTAAAACTTTGACGGAGAACCTCATGAATGAACCAAAGCACGTGTGTTGTTATTTTTACAAGTACGCATTATTTTGTTAAGATATAAACTAATAATCTTCACTATATCTTCGGTTCAACGATCTCGAGGGAATAACAACAAAAATAAATTGATGAATGAAAACGGTTCGAAAAACGACGATGATACATATTTTGCAGATTTTTTTGTACCTGACAATGAAGATTTCCAGGAAATACCCGAATGGTCTTTAACCCTGTTCGTTGAAAATATCATGGTTCTCAGATTCACCGATCACCATCAATCGTGATTTCCACGAAGAATCTTTTATTAAAACGGTAACTTTAGTGCGGACATTTCAAAGCCCACCATCATCATGGGATTTAGGTTGTTGTTGTTGCGAATAATTTCAATGGAACTTGGACTTCTGGGAAGAAATTTTACGTTTAAATTTTTTTTTTCTGATGAGATTAAAATATTATTCAACCTAAATAGTTGTGTCTAGACGTTTGCGTTCTAGCCGAATGAATAATTTTCGAGTTGATTATCTGGCAAATATTTATTGCAACAATCGAATTTCTATGTTAGATAATAGGCCGGGGAATGAAGTGCAAAAGACCATTTCCATTAATAAATTATGCGACAAACAAGAACTAATTAATTCACGTGTTTCAATTTGTACACCTGCAAATAAAAGGGGGGTCCCACACTGGTTGAAGGAAACTGCGTCTTGTTGTCCAGCGTTTTTTCTCGTAAAAAAACACACACACATTTTTTTGCCATTCACACAAGATTTCGTAAAACAGCACACCTGGCAGGAGAATTCAACGTTATTTGCGTCTGAACGTGAGGCCAATGTCATCGAAGAATTACATATATACGTACGTATTTGCGTTAATGTACCGAAATTTCTTTCTAATTAATGCGTTAAAAGTTGAAAACAAAAAATGCTATTTGAAATTTTGATTTATTGTGTCCAGTTTTAAACGGCATCAATCATTCTTGTTTATCTCGCTTATTTACTATATGATTTTGTTATTTATTTTGGCCACGAAATTGCTCAACACACCATTATCGCGTTATTTTCAAAGTTTTACTTAAAAATTTTCATAATCCTTATCACTATTTTTATTAAAAATCACTCCTCAACTCTTGGACATTACCATTGTCCAAACTCCCTTTCCATTTTTTTTTAATTATCAAGCTAAAGCTCATTATCATTAGGAATTTGTACAGAATAACATTAACATAGATGTAAATAAATTCTAAAGGTACTTACATGTCACTTAAATTGTTATTAAAACTGCTGGTTTCACCATCCGGGGGTTGATCTTCTTGGGGCTGATCGTAAACGTCTGGTTTCTCGTTGTCGTTTGCAGTAGTTAAAAATTGGTCCCAAATAGATTTTGAATTGGAACTAGGAGCTGCCAATGCCAAAGTGAAAACACATATGAGGCAGAGAAAGATGCTTCTCAAATTCACTATCGACATTTTAAGGATTCAGGTTCTCTGTAATTAAAAGTTCCTATAATTTTATGGAATTGTTTAATGGCAGGGACAGGTTTTCCGAAAATTTACTATTTCTTTACCTGTATTCGGCACTTATTTATCAACTTGCACTTTACGTCTTTATTGCTTTTTCATCATAAGTATTACTTATGCACTTTTTTGTGTTTTATTATTTATTAATTCTTATTAACATTTATTCTCATTATTAATTGTCCTTTTTTCGTTTATTTTTTTCCTTAGAAAAATCACAGCGTTTTCTCGAATCTCCCGATTTTGTACGATCCGCGTCTAGTTCAAAACTAAGCGCCTTGCCGCCTTTTAATAATAGGCGCTAGACGCGTGCGAAAGACGAGGACGGAAAGAGCCCTTCTTCCGTCTTCGTTTCGTCGCGTCATGCCAGACAGTTCGGCGACAGAGTGCGCCATTGGTGGAAAAAATGTCGTTCAAACCTGACGACCGGAGAGTGAAACACGCATAATATACAGGATGAACCAAAAAGGAAAACCGTATTCAAAAATACTACTTACCTATTGTTAAATTTTTTTATAGAAAAACACAAAAAAACTTAACAGGTTGAAAGAATGACGCCCCCCAAAAAATAATCTCCAATTTGGCCTACCTTTTGATGGTTTGGCCGTTTTCAGATCAATAATAAATTTATTGAAATAGGTGAAAATTTATAGTAAGGCATCAATACAGGGCCGGATGCAAATGCATTTTTTTATTGCAATTTGTCTTGCGCAATAATACGAAATGTGCATATATTTTTGACAAAACTGTACAATTCAAGTTCAACTATGTTGAAATTTCATTTTTCTTTCTTGAATCTGAACATAAAAATTTAGAATTTAGAATTTTGCTTTATTAAAGTCCGCACCTGGTCATAGGAGTTCCATACGTCATCTCGAGTTAGTCCAACTTTTTTATTTTGTTCGGGGTTATTTTAAATTTCAGATTTTTTTCCGACCGTCTGTGCCTAGACGCTATTAAAAAATATATATATTTGTATTTTTATCGAGTTTTGTGGAAGTACCATCGCCGTTGTACAGGGTAGATCTCATAGCATGATCCATTATCTCAAATGACGTAACTGTAAAATTGGATCAAAACAGTTAAAAAATAAATTGTAATTAACACAAAGTCCCCCTTTTAGTTCTTACGTTAGTCGGTTACTCAAATATTGTCAAACGGATAACATTTACCCCAAAAGCTGCTTCCATTTTCTAATGGATAAATAATACTTTGGCTATCCCATTATCAAATACGACGTTCATGATCATTTTCGATGCGGTAGTCTTTGACGCTCGAATATTTATTCGGAACCGATCAATTTAAGGAACCAATAATGTGATCGAAACAAACTTGTTTTTCTTGCAATTTTCTCTAAAATGAAATGAAAACAAGCGAATTTCGCGTTCCTACTCAGTTTCTTGTGTGTTTTTTGTTTTCATCTTTTGAACAGCTTTGAAGTATGTACCTATGAATATTTAAATTGAAAAAATAAGGTTATTTATCACATCGAAAAGAAATAATCGCACCACGTCATTTTTTGACCATATTTTTCGTGGAAAACCCGTCCATCTTTGCTGTAATTCCCATCCAAAGTGGTTCTAAACATGTTCAGTCAAGTTTAGATCTGAACTATGTACTGCCCACTTCAAAATATTTACAACAAATTCTTAGAATTCTAAGAAGTCACATAATTCATGCAATCGTGTGTGTGGTCGTGTCTTATCCTGCATAAAAATGAAATTGTCTCATACAAAGGGACGTTAAGGAATGACATGGTCTGATATGTATATGTAATATTTTGCCAGTCACGAATTTGTGATGAAGCAACAAACTCGGGCAAAACACAGTCTGGAGTAAGCAAGGATGCACTTCCAGGAGTCCTAACAAAACGATGGTCTTCTCGTAGACAAATTCTTAACAGTTTAGACTGTAATATCCACTTTTTCAGCATAAACATGTATAACATTTTTATTTTAAGCGTGAAGTGACGTTACATCTAGTAAATTATATGGACCAACAACTAAGTGCAAATATCCTTAGAGCCGCACATACACAATACGTATCTCATAGTGATTTTTTCAGTTTTCATGTTGGCTGCACATTGCAGTGTTGCACATTGGTGTTGTTTGTGTTACGTGAATTTCGGTTTATTTGAAACTGTTATATTTTGCTTTTTCCTTTAGATTTTCACTAAAAAAAGCCAGTTTGACAACATTGCGTAAAATTGAAGTATGACGTCACTTAAAGCTTAAAATAAAAATACTATAATTATAATATTCTTGGTGTACAGTGAGGAGTTCTTAAAGTCATTGAGAAAAGGAATTAGATATGTGCTTTATTTCATCGTCCTTGTCAGGTTGTGAGTAGTATTTACCAATCTTCAGATATCTGGCCAATATTTTGCTGAGAGAAGACTAGTTGTGTATTATTGAAAGTACAAATTGCATACAACAGGAGAACGTTTATTTTTATTTTAATTTGTTTATATTTCGTTGCCTTCGTTCATTTCATTCATGCTCTTATATAGTTTCGAAAAAGAGTGAATTTAACTAAAGAATTTGAAGGAAAAAATCGGTAATTATAGGTAAATAACGAAGGTCATTAAACTAAATGGACCAAAACAAAAAGGAAAAAAAGTCACAATATTTAAAATGTAAATATTAACAGGATCTTTTATTTATAGTTAAGTAGGCGGCAACTATAATACATTACTATCGTTTGGTGGTCGCCTGTATTTCTCTTTCATTTTTTCTGCACGTAAAAAAAAAATTTGCATTCTTCACGATTTTCGAATTCACAGGAAACGAAGAATGATGAACCCAACTTTGAAAATCATTCAGTAGTTTGACCCGTAAAAGATGTACATAAGTATTAATAATGTCGAATAGAAAATGTAAATCTACAAGTCATTTGGCAACTTTGAATTTCCATTGAATACGTATTTTTGAGAATGTATATTCAGATGAATTGTCTCTGATGGAGATAGTATGAAATTCAGTATTTACAGTTGCTTTTTTTATGTACAGTGTCATCAAATATGTCTTGTCTTCGAAATGAAGTACTTAGGTACAATCATTGCATGTGTACCGAGTCATATTTTTATTTCATAAGTTTTTCTATGACAATTTCGATTTCAGTAGTAGGTGCAATGTTTCCTATTAAAACACCTTATTAAGGCAAAAATTCTGACCAGTAGCGGGTCATAAAAACTGTATTGTATCTACTTCTGATAAACTTGTATTGTTCAACTTACAATGCCTTTAAAAAGACTTCTAAGTGACACGACATTTGAACTTCCGACATAGGTTTTAAGAAATAATATAATGTATGGATCTCAGGAGGTAGATTAATGTTTACGGACACTATGTGGGTGGAGTTTTTACTTTGCTAAGGCGCACAAGGACCGTAAAGGTTACATTATCTCATTCTTTAGATGTAATATATCTACTATATTTTGGTCTGTAAAAAGTGTACTAGAGAATTTTCGAAATGTCTGTCGATTTTTATGTAGATATTCAACATTTGTATCGATACTTTCTAGATTTTAGACCATTGGAACGATCTAAGGAAGGTTTTATATTTGAATCGGTATATATAAAGGGCACATGTCACTTTTTATCATAAATGGCCTTTTATCGAAAATGGATTACCATTATGGCAACGCATCGCATTATGTATAACGGGCACAAATCAGCATTCTCTATAGATTAGAAATTGTTGGTATGTTTATCTATTATCGACAAAAAAACCCAACTGTTAAAAAAAAGTTTTTTTTGGATTTGCCAAAAAGTATGATGATGTATGATGGGTAGAATTTACGTTTGTAATCTTGCAATAACAAATATTGATCTACAATAAATCCCATTTTTTGATTGACTGATCGGAATAAACTTTCTGCTTCACAAACAATCAAAAACACAAAACTTCATTTTTAATTTTTACCCTGTAGATCACATATGTACCTAAACGTTTTTCAATGAAAAATTGAAGTAAAGCACAGAGAAAGCAACAAATCATGGAAAAAGCAACATTCGATTGGGAGTTTATGCTACGTTAATATCACTGATTAACACTGAAAAATTTTCGAAAGTTTTCTCAATCGTTTTTGGATAAATTTGAGGTGCTTATTAATGAATGAAAGAGAAAAATATACACAAAAACATAGTTTTTCATTACGATTTATTTAAAAAACTCACTTTCAATCATCACAAAATTGTCTTTTATGACTTTCTTGAATAAATTAATATTTTTTCTCAAATTTCACGGTACTTTCTACTTTAGAATGGCTCAAAGTTTTTTGAAAACTGCAGCTGTTAGGCAGAAACTAATATGATTCATTAAATTAACACATAAAAGTACCTACATCAAAATTGGTATCAATATTTTACGAAAATTTTAGGAAGTTGATTGCTGTTGAGCAGTGTATTCTATGAAGGAAATGTTTTAGAATTGAAAGCAAAATATCAAATTTATAGTTTGAATAACCTATACACACACTAAAGATTACGGAAAAAAAACTATGAAGCATAACAAAGAACAAATACGACATGGTCGCCCACCTCTATGCTTTCCAGACTTTACCATTCTTGACTTTATTAAAATGATATTCCTAAAGTCTACCAAGAACATTTGTAGAATGAACAAAACAGAACTTTTTCTTTACTTTACTGGTTGTGGGGCATTGAATGGTAAATAGTAGTTCATTTGAGACACTGATTGAATGATTTTGTTATTTTTTTCTAAAAAAATATACCTACTATTATTTATTTATTTTAGAGATACACGATTAAAAATAAGTTCTTTTGTACAGGGTTGCATTTTAGGTGTTAGTATCTTACTTAGAACCATTGATAAGAATATCCAACTTAATATAAACATTTAAATTATGTCAGGTAGGTACATATTTACTTTTTACCACATGGTTTGAATAACGTTTGGTCTACAAGTAGTCCGAAATACAGGTTTGGTAAGGTTTTTACTATATTTACGCATTTGATATATTGTTTTGTAAATCGGCTCTTATGCAATAAGTCGTTTCTTTTACGTATCTATAACTAATTATACTATTTTCTTTTAGCAAACGTCCAAGTGGAATCAACTTATCAACGTTATTATGTGTTTCTAACAGAGAAAAAAAACATTTGTCAGTAAAAGTTCAATTAATATGGATCATCTGTTATCGGGATGTAATTATTATTCAAATTTGAAAAGTTGACATTTTGAAAACAAGAAAAAAACAGGGAAAATAAATTGCCCAGAGCAATATTAAAAAAAAACCGTTCCATAATTGAAAAAAACTAAAGAAAAAATTATCCGTTAGAGACGTAATATTTATGCGTTTAGAAATGGTCCGTTGCATGAGCTTTGCGGAAACCAAGCGAGTTTAATTAAGAAAAATGAAAGAAAAAAAACGAGGCCCCGTAATCGTCTCGCCGTAAGGTCTGTCTGACCACACGGTGCTACTGGAGTATCCAATTCATATTTATAAATTCCAGTAGTCTAGACACCTTATATAATTCACATGGATTTAAATATGGCCGTCGAGCCGGCCAGGCCAAAGAAAATTCGTGCGGCGCAGACCGCGTTTATTTAAATTATCGTCTAATGTCGGATCGCACACAGAAAAACATTACAAATTTATAGTCTCCTTTAATGTTTCAATACTATATCCAATTTTTTTTTCATGAGACGAGCGTAGGTTTTAATGTGATTTTTTCCATGTGTGTACTTGAAAATCCAAACATCTGGATGACAAGAACAATTTGATGCCAAAGTCTGGCATTCGTGCCAGGATTTAAAAAAACAAAATGATTGATAATTATTAAAAATGTGTATTGCAATATTATAAGGTACAGTGATAGAAAAAATTATTTGCACAGCTGACGGTTACTAACATCAAATTTTTATACATAATAACTCCGTATTTTATGAGAAAATTATAATTGTCTTGGCAATAACCATACAAGGGTAACTCTAAAGTGTTAACCCCTCTGTTTATTTTATTGAAACAGTTTAGACTGACTACATTATAGAGAGGGAAAGGTGCGAAAACGGAGGTTTTTTATCCTTGGGAAGTAAAAGAAGTCAGAGATAGTCAAATCGGAACAGTAATATGAATCTCTTAGAAATTTGACCCCTGTGGCCTTCAATTTGCAAATGAATGGAAAAATCTTCAATTATTATGAATGGTGACAGTGTCTTGGGATGTACTAGATGCCAACTACTGCCAGAAAAAAATCAAGTTGTTTCTTTTAGCACAAGAAAACACAAATAGCCTAACAAAAGTATCAATCTTCTTTATGATAATGCTAGTCCTTATATTGTTCAACTAACTATACGCCTGTTGGCCAAACTGCATAGGATGCAATTGTCATCCTTCCTATAGCCCTAATTTATCTCCACGTAGTTTCCACTTGTTAAGTGTAAAATTAAATAAATAAAATGTTCTATTTGTTAGTAAATTCTAGTTTAAACTTGAATATGTCACGTGGAAGCAATCTCTAAATCATGTGTTTCAAAATTAAGTTTAATTTTTCCTTAATTAAACCAACCATTTCAATTTGCTCAAATGGTTGTCTGGTCAGTTCCGGGTTTGTTTAAAAAATCATCACTATTTTCATTTTTTTATTACATTTTGCATTGTGAAACGACTATTCTTGTCCATAACGATAAAGCGTCAATAACATCCAACTTTTTTAAAGTTTTCTGTTATTTTCAATTCGAAAATGGTTGTTTCTTGACCCTTGTGACCCATTTCATTAAAAAAAAATTCGAAGAGATATTTTCCTACATGTAAAGTTCATTTATTTGTGAACCTTAAAGCTATGTGAAGGTTTTTGCATGAATTGTTAGATTTTTCTCTAAAGAAGAACTATTATTATGACATACTGTGCCAGTACTTATTTATGTCTCTGAAATTTCATAATTTTTTCACAAAAATATTCATATGATGGTACACTGTTGGGTTTTAAACAAGAGGTAGTGAATTTGGCCTAGTGGTGTATCAATAATTTAGTTCCTCGCTGTATAGTAAATACAAAATAGTGTGCCAATAACCTCGAATACTAATAACCCAATAAAAACAAACAAAATATTTAAACAAAACAATTAGGTTGGGGACTTGCAAACTCGTTGAATTTTTGCGCTGATCTTGGTAGAAATTTGAAAATTCCATGAAGAATAATTGGTAACATTGTCACGTCTATCCTGTAATTTTAAACGACAATTTCGCGAAATTTGATTTATTTACGTAATAAATGTTGTCATTGGAAACCATTATTTGATCGATTGACGGATAATGGAAGAGCAACTTGCAGATCTTGGGAAATTCGATGAAGAGTTTTCCAACTTTATGCATAGAGTTACTGAGGTACGAACCTAATTATTGGCTTTGAACATTCATTCAGTGTTAATCTTTGCACTATTAGGTTGGGGGAATTGTTAAAAAATTAGCTTCCCACGATCCAGAAGTTCAAAAGATCGGAGATGAAGAAGCAAAGAAATATCTATGTGAAAAAAAGTCTTTTGATAATATTAATGAAGATGTTACTCTTAAAGTGTCTTCGGATAAAACTGTATTAAACAGAAAGGCGTTTTTGTCCAGTGGAAATTCCAATGAAATGTCCAAAGGCAAATACCTACATACCTATTTGACATTAGAATGTTTTTTCAGTGAAAACCTCGATAACATTTTCAGAATCTTTCATGGAAGAAATTTCAAAAGATGCCGAGAAGCGCTACCAAGACCGACTCGTTAGAATAGAAAAAATGGAAACTTTAAAAAAACAAGCGAACTTGGCCTTTAAACGAGAAGAATATGAAAGGGCTTTAGTTTTATACACGAAGGTAATTGTCATTTATTCATTCAAAACTTCAAGTAATGAGATTTTTAGGCCATAGGGCACATTAAAGACAGTCCTCTATTATACAATAATAGAGCTTTGACTTATATAAAATTAGGATGCTTAGAAAAAGCAAAAGATGATCTTCAGGATTGGGCATTAAGGTTGAATGAAAACTGTTTAAAATCCTGGCTACTGTTGGCAAAAGTAAACTTTCTGAATAAAGACATGGATGCCTTTGAAAAATGCATTTCTGAAGCAAAAAATAGAAATCCAAAGGACATCATCTTCATTGAAGGTTAATGTTTAGAAAAACTATATGAGTCGTTTAATAATTTTACAATTTTTAGATTACGTGGACACTATTAAAAATCCATTTGAAGAATCATCACATTCAATTTAATTACAATAAATTATATGTATAATTACATAGAAAGAAACTAGGCTTTATTTCATATGCAACCCAATATACACGCATAGATTTCTTAGTTTGACTACTTTGACATTTAAAATTAATGACAATGACAGAGCACCTCCACCATTTCTTTTTCTAAGTTTGTTTTGCTGTTGTTGGTAGGTGTTTTAAAATCTTTATTCATCTTTGTACATAACTGAAAAGTTCTTGTAACTTTCATTAATCCTGTTTAGAAAATTATTTTCCTTCTTCTAAATCTGTATAGTTTCGTACCTTTCAGTCTTTCAGTTTGTTAAAAATAGAAACTACTAACCTAACCTAAAATTTGTGTGTATAGGTAACAAACAACTTCCGAGATGAAATTCAACAAACTGGTGACTGCTTCAAGAAGCAAAAACAGGAAAAGGCACTTTTCCGCTCCTTCTCATATTAAAAGAATATTAATGTCTGCTCCCTTGTCGAAAGAGCTCAGACAAAAGTATAATGTAAGATCCATGCCGATTCGTAAAGACGACGAAGTTCAGGTAGGTTTAATTAAAAAAATCTTTTAATTTTTTGATTGAAATTATTGTTTTTAGGTAGTAAGAGGTCACTACAAAGGACAACAAGTAGGCAAAGTAGTACAAGTGTACAGAAAGAAGTTTGTCATCTATATTGAAAGGATACAAAGAGAAAAAGCCAATGGAGCCAGTGTATACGTTGGTATTCATCCATCAAAAGTGAGTATTTAATAAGATGCCTATTTTTTAATTTCTTCTTATAAAAAATACTCATGATGATACTTCATATCCATTCTTAGAATACAGGCTTCAGGACTTTACAAAGTGCCGATTATACAGGTTTTCTGTATAATGTCAGGTATCTTAGTCAAGTCTGACCTGTGTTATGTTACAATTATGGCACTGATTCTTTAAAAAATAGTTTTAAATTATTCCAATACCCGGTTAAGTTTTTCATTACATTAAAGGCAAATTTTTTCAGGTAGTAATTGTCAAATTGAAAATGGACAAAGACAGGAAGAAGATCATTGACCGTAGAGCCAAGGGTCGTTTGGCTGCTTTGGGCAAAGACAAGGGAAAATACACGGAGTCTGCTGCTGGAGCAGTGGAAACTTCTTAGACATACATTAATGTTAAATAAATCGACATTAAATTGGTTAAAACCATTTTTTGTTTAACACTCCTACAATGCAACAAATTACAATACAGAATTTCTATACGTACATGCATGGCATAGTAATTTTGCATTTTTAAAAGCGCCATAGTGACACATTTTATAGAGAATACACAAATAAGATTGTAAAAAAGTATATGGTCTATAGCAGAGGTTTTCAAAATTTTTAATCTAATTGTAAGGGCCAATATTTAGGTAGTGCATACTAGGTCTCTTCCAAGTCGCATCAGAAATCGTTGGTTGACGGTCAAAAATGACCGACCAGTTTAACACCGACTGCGTAGTTCGACTGTACTTACAAGTAAATACAGTCGAACCAGGATAAGTAAGAATTCAAAGGACGTCATATTTTGTCTCACTTATCTAATAAAGGTCTTATGATTCTAAAATGTAGGGACTTCATAATTATTCTCAGTAACGAAGGTTTCTCACTTAACCAGTTTCCACTTATCTAGGTTCTACTATAATTCAATATTGAATTGGTCGATCATTTTTGACCGTCGGCGGATGGTTTCCGATGCAACTTGGAACAAACCTACTGAGTATTGTGTACTTACAAGAGAACCTTTCGGAGTGCCCCCCCTCCCGATTTTGATGAAATTTTGCACACAAGTAGTTTAGACCTATCTAAGAACATAGGCAAAATACTACGTGCGGTCGTCAAGGTTTAAGGGGTGAAACCCACCCCCAAAGTTTATACCGGTATATATAATTTTTTCTAGATATTCTTTCCGGACCTAGACATGTCGAACGGAGAATTGAAAGACGTAACATTTTTGCTTTTTTTTTCATTGTTCTAACTCATCTGGATCAAAAGTTATCGCCAAAAAACGAAAATTGACGAAATTTTGGGGGTGGGTTTCACCCCTTAAACCTTAATGACCGCACGTAGTATTTTGCCTATGTTCTTAGATAGGTCTAAACTACTTGTGTGCAAAATTTCATCAAAATGGGGGGAGGGGGGCACTCCGAAAGGTTCCCTTGCTAGACGAAGTAGCAGTTTTCAAAAATTATTACTTTTATTAATTATAATATAATTTTATGCATAAAATATGTCGCAGGCCGTAGTTTGGAAATCCTTGATCTATAGCAGATTTCTTAAAAGAAGTTCAGTTCACATCGAAAAGTGTTTGCCTGAAAGCAAAATAGTCAACCAAATAGGTCCAATTCGCCTATAGGACAAAATCCAATTACACCTTATCCAAATTAATTAAGCCAGCTGTTCCCAACACTGGATTGCATTGATTAATTGGTTAGCAGTCTAATGGGGCATTTGTGGTTTAAAGCAAATTTAAGAGGCGCTAAAGACCAACTATAATCCATTGGATAAAAATTCTTTGCTATCTTAAGTTCTTCTAAAACTGTTGATTAAAATATATATTATAGATTTAAAAAGAGCCATGAACTGCATAACCAGAAATTAAAATTCGTGAATGAAATTAATTTTCTTTATCTTCAAAATAAAACCTTTGTGAAAATTCATGTGAACCTCTTAATGGGGTTAAAGTGACATCGAATTTTTGAATAAGTATATTATATATGTTCAATTTATCTGAATGCTCGTTAATTATCCATTTAAAACGATAATAATAGTAAACAACATTAAGTGGAACGGATGGATCCATTTTTTTGAAAAAATATCTTGATTTGTACATGAGGAATTGTTATTTTTCATACATTTTCCAACAATACCTTTTAAAAATAAACGATTACTTTAGTATTAAATTTTTATCATTTATTTCCAATGCAGTAAACATCTAATTTAAGGGATTAGCACTTATCAGTGGTAAGGTCAGAGTCGGAGGACGAAGATATTTCATTTTCGTGGTAGACTTCGTACTGGACGGACCATGGCCGCGTTTACCAGGCAGGTAAGTGGCTTAAAATAGATGTTTTCCTTCCATTATCAATCGTTTATTTTCTAATTGTATCAAATCAAAATACATATGTTAATCTTTTTTCGATGTTTGCAAAATTTAAGGACAAAAATATCATTAATGGCAGTGGCCTTACTCTAGTACCTCGATAAGCTGTTTTCTAGCAAGTTTTCATATTTTTACCTGTTTTTGACTGTTTGCAGATTATCAAGAATACGAAAAATGTTTCAATTCGAAATTTCTTTGTTAGTGCCATTAACTGCCAAGAAGCAGCATCGACCCAATTACCCTTAACATATTTATCTGATGATGAAAAGGCCTTGCAAGAAACTGGTATAACATAGTGGCATACCATTGTCCATAAAACGAAGAACCTTAATTGTATAATTTTAGTGTCTAGATTGGCCAAAGAGCAAATTCAACCGCACGTAAAAAGCATGGAAGAAGAAAAGAAGATTAACGATACAGTGCTGAAACTATTATTTGAAAATGGCGTTAGTAAAAAATCCAGATTTTTCAATCACACCCAACTCAATACCAATAATGGTTGTTTTAGTTGATGGGAATACAAACCCCTGTAGAATTCGATGGGTCGGGTTGCAATTTTTTAAGTGCAATTTTAGTAGTTGAAGAATTATCGAAAGTCGATCCATCTGTATCCGCTTTAGTCGATATTCACAACACTCTGGTTAATAGTGTGTTTTTTAAATACGCCAATCAAGAACAGAAACAGAAATATTTACCGAGATTATGCACAGATATGGCAAACAAACTCAGTTTAGTGTATAATTCAAATATAATTTATACAAGAATTTATAGGTGGGCAGCTTTGGGCTGACGGAGCCGTCCTCTGGAACAGACGCATTTGCTTTGAAGACCACAGCAAAGAAAGTGGGAAAGGAGTATGTGCTTAATGGGTCCAAAATGTGGATATCAAATTCAGATTTATCAGGAGTTTTCCTTATTATGGCAAACGCAGATATCTCAAAGGTTTTACAAATATTGTTGCCCGTTGTAAACTTACGTATTATTGTTATTGCAACAATAATATGCTTTTGATAACGCATTTCATAATTCTTATCTTTGCGCGATCCTCTTTTTGCAGCAACAAATTACGCAAAATATATTACTTCACTTTCCTGATTTATATGAAATTTAAGTGATTAAATTTTAAGCTTAATCGTTTTTAGGGATATAGAGGAATTTCCTGCTTTATTGTGGATAGAGACACACCGGGATTTACTATTAACAGACCAGAGGACAAATTAGGGATTGTAGCATCAGGAACGTGTTTGTTAACTTTAGAAGATGTAAAAATTCCGGAAACTAATTTACTGGGGCATTTGGGTCAAGGGTAATTTGTTTCAAATTTTACTTAGGAACCCAAACATACACATTTATTAAAACATGCGACAATATATGAAATGACTGCTATTAACTTTTAAGACTTGAGTTGCAAAATATATAATTCGGAGTTGAGATTTTTACATGAGCATCACACGATATCCCATTTGAAATAGTCAATTGTGACAGATATACATTTCAACATGTGCAAAATTAAAATAACTTGTAATTGCTTCATCTATTCCTCCGTTACCTGTGTATGGTCACTTTAAAAATTTTGAGATTTTCGATTTATATAACTGAACAACTTTAACGTTGAAACCATTAATTTTATTCTGTGTATTTTATATGGGGGAGCCTGTTAGGCCAATCCTCTGAATCAAGTAATATAAATGATATGGATCGCAGTTCATTGGAAGCAGACGATTGCTACTATCAGGTCTTTCTTACACCCTAAGTCAACAGTGATACCTACTTTGTTTAAACTAATAAAGTAGTTTAATACATTGTGACTTGGGATTTGCTTTAAATCCCGTGCTTAATCAATCGAGTGGTGGTTATATGTTCGCAAAATCTCAAATTTTAAGGGATAAGTTAAACCTGCATAATTTAAAGTTTACTATAATAGATTCAGCGTTTGGGGTTGAAAAATCAAGTTCTAGCTATATTTAAAGGCGGTACAATCAAATTAAAATGGGTAAATTTGAATTGGAAATAAATGTAAATAACATCGTGGCATGCAGAGTTATATGATGATGGTCTTTCTAAGTCGCATAACAGGGTCTGGTTGTAGGACATTGAGTCCTGTACATTTACACTATAATAACGAACAAGTGCGTTGAGAAGTACCTAGGACCTATTTTAAGTCGCTATATACACCAAATTAGCTCCGAAACTTTATTCTATTTCCTAGAATCAAAGAATATTTTGAAACAACATAAACTGCTTCTCAAAACTTAAAGCTTTTTTAAATTCTGACCTAAACTGATTAAATCATATCACACTTTTCTTTAGATACAAAATTGCAATCGATATTCTTAACGAGGGTCGAATAGGAATTGCATCGCAAATGTTAGGCATAGCACAGGGATGTTTCAACGCAACCATTCCTTACACATTGGAAAGGCAACAATTTGGTCGACAAATTTTCAATTTCCAAGTAAGCGATAGTAACATTTGTTAATGGTATAAAAACTTTAAATTCTTTTAGGGAATGCAATTTCAAATAGCTGAAGTAGCCACGGAAATTGAAGCTGCTCGATTATTGATATATAACGCGGCCCGATTAGTAGAACAAGGAGTCCCTTATATAAAACAGGCTTCAATGGCAAAATATTTTGCTTCAGAAATGGCTCAGAAGGCTACCATTAGATGTGTTGATTGGATGGGAGGTGTAGGATTCACCAAAGACTTTCCACAAGAAAAATTCTATAGGTTTCTTAATAATTTATGAATTTTGAACAGGATTGCGATATTCAAGTAATTTTTAGGGATGTGAAAATAGGTAGTATCTATGAGGGCACAAGTAACATACAATTGGTTACTATAGCGAAGGAGATATACAAGCAGTTTGCTCAATAAAAGATAACGGATTTTTTAAAAGAGTACGGTTGAATGTTATTGAAGTACAAAAAAACTATTCATCTTTTTTATCATGCACAGTCCATAGCAGAATCTGCACAAAGTTTCAATGAAATGTGATAAATTTTGTTTTTATAATAAATTGTCCTAAATTTTCCTTTACATTTAAATATTTCTAATATTTACATGAAGTAATAATATGTATACGAATTGTAATAAGACTAGTAACTTATAAATTTCTACGAAGAACATACTTATTTGGGATCATGAGGCAATTTGAACCCTACCATTCGAGCAGTGTCTTCAATAGAACGTTCCCCTTTACCATGAAATTCATCATGAATTTCCTGAGACAATCTTGAGCTCCTTAAGTAGCACAGATACGTATTTGCAATAAAATCCATTTCTTCTCTGCAAAATATTGCATTATGAATTACTATTGAATTTTTTATTAACCACATACTGTGCTTTGCAGATTTGTTGATCAGTTGTTCTATATTTTCGATATTGATTCATAATGTATCTAAATGCTATGTTGTCTTTGAGTGTTCTATCAGGAAGAGAGTATCGAAGTTCTCGGATAACACCTCTTAAAGTTTGCAGTTTCGACATATTCCTTATATAATGAAAAATTGTCTAACAAAAGAAGTTTTAAATGGTAGTTTTTACCTTCGTAAAGGTCTCACAGTGTTCTATAATAAACAATCAGCTGATAGTGAAAAAATTGGAATTTGAAGGTTAGGATTAGTATTAGAGATGTGTACAGTAAATCGAGATATTTATAGTCGATCCATTTTAATTTTGGGATGACGTCATGAACGAAAAATATATGACAAATAATTTACCAACTGTCAAGAAATTTTTTTTTTATTCTTGATATACAGGCTGTAACAAAAGTACGGGCCGCTACTTTAGGAGCGTATTCTACACATTAATATAAGATAAAAGTTTGAATACTTTTTTTTCTAAATCGCTTCTTAAGAAAGTTATGACGATTTAACCCATTTTATCCTATTTAGGAGTACAAAATTTAAAAAACAAAAAAAGGGAAAGAATATTATTTTAGTAACATAAAAATCACAGAAAATGTTCAAAATGATTTCCTCCCGCCTCAATACACTTTTCTGTGCGTTGTCTCAGAGATCTTCTTATTCGCTCGCAAATACCTGGTATGTTGTTATTGTTTTGATATTTACGTTCTTTATTGTTTTTTTGGACAAATATTTAGGTGAATCATCTTACATTAACCATTATTCTTTATGAAGTTAACAGTGCTTGTCTACGAATCATTTGTTACTGCATAATGTGAGTTAGATAGTTTTTCGCAACTTTATTAAAATAAAATGGATTAAATCGCCATAATTTTCTTAGGAAGCGATTTAGAAAAAAAAAAGTATTTAAACTTTTATCTTATTTTAATGTGTAGAATACGCTCCTGAAGTAGCGGCCCGTACTTTTGTTACACCCTATATATATGCATATTATACATATATGAGCCGTTGAAAGCCAGAGTGGTATAAGTCAAAAAATTGAAAATTTGAGATAACAACAGATTCAAATTTGGGATGAAGGAATCTATGTCGTGACCAAATTTCAAGAATAATGTTTAGGTATTTTAGCTATAGACATGGCTAATATTTTATAAATCTAATGAGTTTCCCGTTGAGTTGACAACTTTACGTCCATTTATATCAAAAGTTAATTTTTTGACTTATACCACTCTGACTTTCAACAGCTCATATGTTATAAATATACTAAAAATATACAGAGTGATCATTAAGTATTAGGAACCACGTGACCAGCCTAGTTATATTTTTAGGGTAATTTTATTATTTACTATTGGCAATGCAAAACAAAAAACAACGTGCAGTACAGTGGCGTTCTGTGTTTCAGTAGTGTTTTTCTGTTGTGTTACATAAAAAAAAGTTCTTATTAAAGCTGTTGTTGAATCATTTCTTCAACCCTTTAACAATGAAAAGGTAAGGAACAACAATAACCTGAATTTTCTAAATTAAAAGCAAGTGACGCTACTGATTAGAAAAGAAATGACAATTTGAACAGGGTTACCAATTACTGTAATGTGTGTTGCCTAGCTCTGTAGTCACGTGGTTCCTAATACTTAATGATCACTCTGTATATATTGCCACAATTACTTCAGAATTTCAAATTTCAAATTGACGTTTTTTGATTTTTTACATTAAATTTAAAAGTGTGTTTTTGGGTTTTCTATCGTTTCTTTTTTGCTAAATCTTTGATGTGAACGTTATGTGAGTTTATTTTTATGATAATTAGTAAGAAAACGGTTATTCCGCTTAATTTTTTTTTCTGATTTTGACTATTGTATTGTATTTTATTTATTGCTGTATTTTTTAAATTTTGAACACATCTTGGCAAACATGCATGCCACTGTCACATTTTTGACGTATCGACGTCATCCCAAAATTAAAATGGATCGACTATAAGTAGAAAAGTAGATTTTCCTTTCGTAGGTGAGATTGAAAATAAAATGTGTCTTTTTCTAAAACATATAAGCAGGACACATT
>JABRWK010000022.1:1007803-1091363 GCA_013372445.1 Hypothenemus hampei | reverse complement strand
AACTTAGTAAATGCCTAGGCAAATGACAATTTGCCTAAAATTGCTATATGCCTACAACATATATAATCACTGCACAAAAGGAAACAATTGATTTCATTTGCAAAACAAATAATATTTACTGCAGAAAAAATTAATAATGTGTTACATCTCTGCATACTTTTATACATTCAACAACCTTTCTAGGCATACTGAAAATCAAATGGTCGATTGCAACTTTAGAAGAATTGCATCAACAGCTCCAGGTAGCCTGTGATAAAATGCCTCAACATGCAATTGACCGTGTGATTTCCAGCATGCCTAGAAGGGTTATTGCATGTGGGAGGCTACGCGGAAATGTAACATTATTTTTCTTCAGTAAATATTGTTTATTTGTTTTACAAATGTAATCAATTGTTTCCTTTTATGCAGTAATTATATACACGTAATTTCAAAGTTCTGCCTCTCCTGCTTCAAGATGGTTCATTTTTTTTGAAACGCAGTTTATATTAAATACCTAAATTATTGTACTATTGTTGACTTACTTTTAGGGAGATCACGCCAATTTTCAATAAACCTTCACAGTATTTTTGTTTCCCGTCCTGAAGAGAATTTCCAGTAGAAATTTTGCACGTAGTCCATATTTTCAAAAAAAATCCATCTTTATTGTTCTCCATTTAACAGTTTATTTTCGAAATGATCCGTCAATTTTAATGGGGACTTTTGTAATTCCCCCAACATTACTAAACTAAAAGCACCATTCCATGCGTCGTGGCGTTGCAAAGCAAATATTTTGGATCCGCCATATTGTCTACATTATTGTGTGCGTTTTATGTGTTTTGTGCTATATTAATTTTTTAAAAATGGTTTCTACCATGAGAAATATTGGTGAGTTCAACGTTACAAAGTTTTTGTTTTCTAATGATAAGTCACGTTCAATGTTGTTTTTGTAGGAAAATTGTGTGATGGAAAAAAGGGAGCGAAATTTCAGGTGACGTTACGCCTTAAGACTTCTCGTATTAATGAAAAAAATTACATATTTGTTCTTTTAAAGGCTTCATCTAATAAAATAAGGGTGGATCTTTCGTTTTTTTGTTAATTAATTATTAACATAATAAAATAACAATTAGTGACCATGAGAGTTACAATGTTTGACGTTTTGTTGGTTGCATAGCAATGAACATTTTTCTGATAATTTACAGTTACCGGAACCAAGCAACTGTTTGTTTTTAAAAAATTAAATAATTATTTTTGTCAATTTTGAGTTGTTATAGAAATAATAAACAATGGAGTATTTAAAAACATCTTTTGGTTGTATTAGAAAAAAGGTTTGAATAATAAAATGGAAAAAGTAATTTATCTTCATATTTAAACTTTACATGGTGTCATCTATTGGTACATACTTGTACTAATTAAGCAAACTTGGTTGTTTTTTTAGAAAAACATGTTTTAAAAACTGTAAGTTAAAATTTCTTAATTATATTACATAAAGTAAGGTATGGTTATTGATGTCCCAAGACTAGAAATGAATGTTAGAACATCTCGTTTGTCCGATAAGAGATGTCCCACATGCGAATTTCGTATAGAATCTGAACTTACAAAACATAAAAAAACGAAAGTCCACCCTTATTTTGTTAGATTAAGCCTTTCAGAGCAAATATGTAGGTTTTCTTTTATAAATATGAGAGATCTTAAACCGCAACGGACCCAAATTTTATAATTGAAGTCAAGTTAGTAAGGGTTGGTGTGATTTTAAATATTTTAAAAGATCATGCAGTTTTCTAAGATAAATGAAGGTTTACATTATGTGTTACCAAAATGTTTGATGTTTTTCAGGTATTTTTTCCATTTGGCCAAGGAGAATTGTATTTGTCCTCCATCAAAATTAGGTATGTAATAAAATTTAATGCATTGAAATATTTATGTAATGAAATAATAAAATGAAAAGATTTTTTTTAATTTCTTAAGACCCTAAAGAAGCTACTGCTACCATTCACAGTCTTTAACCATTTCCTCAATCAGCAATATCCAGTTATCATTTCCCTCCATCAAAAATAGATATGTAATAAAATTTGATGCATTTAAATTTTAAATATTTTTAAAATGGGGCCTATGTTAAAGTTTTATAATTAGCATTTTTAATGAAAAATTATGTGGTAAGTAGATTCTTTTTGTATATCCCACTATTTCATATACATACGTGTTTTGATAATTGCCAATTTTGAGATTAATATGTTGGTCATAGTTGAAGATTATAAAATATCCCTAGAAAAATCTAGTGTGTTACTAAATCATGCGTCAATTATTTGTCAGAATGTAACCTCAAAGTTGTAGCTTTTGGTACAAAAAAGTACAAAAATTAGCTTTACGCGCCAAATTTCTCAAAGCTTTTTAAGTTTTTGACTCTAAAACAGCTATTTTGCAGATTTGGTTGAAATCGGTATGATTCCTGAAAAGATCGGTCCAACCTTATTTTGTTTGACATTGTAAAGGAAACAGTACTCCGCACCGAATTTAATGTTCATTTTTTATAAATTTTTAGACAATATAAATACAATATATAAAACATTATAATTATATTTAATGATAATAATTAAAAGAATCGTATTAAGTTGCATTTCTAATACTTTTTCATAAAATTATAACCCCTAAAACCCCAATGTCAATTTAATAACCAATCACAACGCTCAAATTTGAGAACTGTCATTGCGTAGGAATTTCAGGCGGGGATTAGCTCTGTCGATTGTCGACACAATTCTTATGTCTTACGTCTAACGGACGTTTCTTTTTTCTTACGCTTGAGAAGTGAATCATGTCTGGACACGACCGAAGGTAAGTACTTTATTAAATTTTAATATTTATTAAATCGTTTTATCGTGAAAGAGTGAACCTTTATATAGAACTAGTATTAATGCATCGTTTTCTGGTTGTTTTTTTCATTAAAAGTCGTTTACAGGAACAGAAAACTGAGTCGGCATGATGGTCTCTTTGCATGTGCATATGCCAACATGGCGTGAAAGCTATTTAAGTTTAAAATTAACATTTTTCCTTCCATTTGAAGACTGAAGAATGAAGCTATTATAATTACATTTAAAAAGACGTAATGGTTTATAGCTAAGAGAAGTTTTTAGGAGGAAACTGTTTATTTTGTGGTTATGTAATTTCGTGTACTTAACATGTTTTAGAAACCTCAAATTGTAGTATCTTCTCTAATTGTGCAGATGCAGAGCAGAGCTTTACATTATTTTAGTATTTACAAACTTTTTATAATTTTGTTTACTAAAAATTCGCAACTTATGGTTGAGAATGGACTTCCAAACTTTAGTTTTCATATGCATTGAAGCCGACTTCTAATATACATGCTTTGTATTTTTTAGAAATGAAGAATGGGAAAAAATGGCCCTGGGGAAAAAAAGTTTCCGGTTCTTTATCAACCGATAAGGAACCACAAACTTATGATGGACCACCAGGAATGGACCCTGATGGCGTTATTGAATCAAACTGGGAAGAAGTTGTTGACAACTTTGATAACATGAATTTAAAAGAAGAATTACTCAGAGGCATTTACGCTTACGGTTTTGAAAAACCATCTGCTATTCAGCAGAGAGCTATAATACCTTGCGTAAAAGGGCATGATGTGATAGCACAAGCACAATCGGGAACTGGCAAAACGGCCACATTTTCCATATCTATTCTTCAACAAATCGACACTTCCATAAGGGAGTGTCAGGCTTTGATTTTGGCGCCTACCCGTGAATTGGCCCAACAAATTCAAAAAGTAGTTATTGCTCTGGGCGATTTTATGTCTGCCCAATGTCATGCTTGCATTGGAGGTACTAATGTTAGAGAGGACATGAGGAAATTGGAAACTGGGGTACACGTAGTGGTTGGTAAGTGTTTCCTTTTTTTCTGTCATTTTATAATAAATGGAATTTAAAATATATTGGTTAATGTCTTACTGAGATCACCTTCCACTTTTAAAATAGTGCGGTTTTATCAAGTTTTAATTTAACAAGCATATTTTAGTTGAGAAATAGTTATAAATTTAAATTGGTTTGTTTATACATAATGCGAATTTAATATTATTTTGTTTTGCATTGACTCTAAAGCAGTAACAACTAATTTTTTAGAATAGAGAAGGGATTTTTTTGTGAAAATATTAATTTTCGTTTTTTGCAGGTACTCCTGGACGTGTTTATGATATGATTACTCGTAGGTCATTGAGATCTCAATATATAAAAATGTTTGTCTTGGATGAAGCCGATGAAATGTTGTCACGCGGTTTCAAAGATCAAATTCATGACGTATTTAAAACACTGAATGCAGATGTTCAGGTGATTCTATTGTCCGCTACTATGCCCCCTGATGTGCTTGACGTCACGAAGTCTTTCATGCGTAACCCCATCACTATTCTAGTGAAGAAGGAGGAACTTACCTTGGAAGGTATTAAACAATTTTTCGTCTATGTTGAACGGGAAGATTGGAAGTTGGAAACGTTGTGCGATTTGTACGATACTTTATCAATTACCCAAGCGGTAATTTTCTGTAATACTCGACGCAAGGTAGACTGGTTAACTGAGAATATGCATAAAAGGGACTTCACCGTGTCAGCTATGCACGGTGATATGGAGCAGAAAGAACGTGATGTTATTATGAGACAATTTAGAACGGGATCTTCTAGAGTATTGATCACCACGGATCTCTTAGCCAGAGGTATAGATGTCCAACAAGTTTCTTTAGTTATTAACTATGATTTACCATCAAATCGGGAAAATTACATTCATAGGTAAGTTAATTGAAACTCCAATTGTAATTTTATAAGTGAGAATTGAATTGTATTTTTAATTTCCAGAATTGGTAGAGGAGGTCGTTTTGGACGTAAGGGCGTTGCGATAAATTTTGTGACCGAGGAGGACAAGCGCACACTGCGTGATATCGAGCAGTTCTACAGCACGAAAATCGACGAAATGCCAATGAATGTAGCCGATTTAATTTAAATATCTAATTTAATTTTTTCTTACACATAGGTATATCCAGAATTCCAGAATCCAACTAAATCTTCTCTGCAACAGATTGTTTTAATAGAAAAAATTCAAAATTCAATCTGGAGATCTATAAAAAAGTTATTAAGTGGTAAAAACTATGATCGCCCTTACACATAGATATAATAAGCTTAAAAATACACTTCAGGAGCATACACGAGTTACCAAATCCAAAGACACAATTGGCGCTAGTTCTTATTAAAGAGATCTCTTGTATATATATTAAACACCAAACCAAACTTCAAGTATTTATGAATTTAGTCGATCTACGACTACGTTCAATAATTGGATTGAAGCGAATGTGCGAAAGTACACTTCAGGCAATGCTTCCACAGATTCGTTCCAATTCAATTAATGAACGTAGTCGATCTACGACTACACTCAATAATTGAATTAGAGCGACTTTGGGGAAGCATTGCCTGAAGTGTGGTTTAGTGTTTAACAATATGTACAAAAGACCCTTTTAATAAGAACTAGCGCCAATCGTGGCTTTGGACCTGGTAACTCGTGTTTGCTGTTTAAGTGTATTTTTAGACGTATTAAATCTATGTGTAAGAGCGATCATAGTTTTTACCACTTAACCTTTTTTTGGAGATCTCCAGAACATCCCAACAGGTGGAATTCTGAATTTTTTCCATTAAAACAACATGTCGCAGAAAAGATTTAGTTGGATTCTGGAAAGGATATTTTAATCATAAAAGATGTAAACGGAAACAATTCTTTTTTTGGTAAATGTTAAGTATTTTGTATAATATTATTTAAATAAAATCATCCCTAATTGAACGATTGTTTCAGAAAAACTCTAGGTACACATTATGTTTAATTGTATATATATACTATAGCAGCAAGTTTTTGTTACATCGATATGATTATAACCTGGTACTACTTGGAAAGTTGTATTTGTTAAACGAATAATAACAAAACATGACAAAGCATTCAGATTAAAGCTTTTTATACATACATACCATGTAGTATTCCTATCAAAACTTATAATTGACAGTTTAAAGTGGCCTTATTGATTTTTCAAATACCAAAATAGTCAAACTGACTAGTTGTGAACAATTTTATTATAATATTGTTCAACAAATTATGTATAAATATTGCTAAAGAGTAAAGACTTCAAAAAATGAATAATTGCAAAATTTCAGTTAAAGAAAATTGAAAATAATATATAATTCAACTAAACATTGCTCTCATACACTTAATTGATAATTGCAACCAACGTTAATAAATAAAATTTTAGTGTTGTCCTTTTCAAAAAAGTATTTTAGTATACACTGCAACAGATTTATCTCAAAGTAGTAAACTATCGCTTGAAAGTAGTGAAAGTACAGTATTTTACAGAATAGAAATAAAAGAAAAAATTATTAACTCTAGATATCCAACAGGCCAAAGGGAGATCCACCTCAATCAATCCAATGATCATTATATGTTACATTGAAAAACGCACGAGAAACCACATTAAAATGTGCTGATGCACGTGGAAAAATCATATCGAATTTCTAATTACTACCGGCACGCCCTCTAGTAGGTAGCTTTTCATTCAAAAAATTTATGATATACGTTGCCAGTAAATCTTTCTTTCATCATATAAATTCCAATAAGCTAGACATTCACAAGTCCATCTCAAACGTTTAACGATAATTAATGTTGAAAACGATTTTCAAAAATCATATATTGGATTACATCATCCTTCTCACATGATTGTTATGGGAATTTCTGATGAAATAATTTCTTAAAAATTTAACAGTTGGGGAATTTCGACCAATGTATGCAGAGGCCATTGACAAATTCCAACACGTGGAAGTGCGTAAACACGCTGAACGTGGTAGGGATGCTTTACCAATGCTTTAAAATTTTTGAAATAGTCCTTTACTGATATTCAAAATATTTAACCATCGTTACTGTATTTAACCATCCTAAATCCCTAATTGCCTTTAAATATATCGATTTTATAAAGATGTTGAAGAATATTGTGGAAGATTTGTTTAGCAGGCACATGGCGATTGAGAAATCGTATTCTTCGTTGAATTGCCATTAATAAATCTTTACATAACATGGATATCAGTCATCTTGTTATTTACTGAGTGATCTACAGGATGAGTTGAAATTAAGGGTATAAACTTCAACAGTGGATTTTTTGATCAAAAATAGTGTTATTTTGTTATTGAAATCATAATCTAAAAGTGCTTTATTACGAAACAACAGAGAGTTAAAGATCTATTTAAAAAATTCAAATTTATTAATATTTCCAAAACAATTGAAATATTTAAATAGAATTTTGCACTTTTCGACAGTTAACTATACCGAATTTTCTTATGTATAATATTAATCAATAATTTTAGATTCGCCAGAGGCGTGCATATGGGAACGTTTCTAAATATGTATTAAAAAAAATAGCACAATACTACTTTTTTTGAATTTTTTTTTTTAATATCCCATTCAATTTAGAAGAAAAATGCTCTTTTGCCATTTTTTTTTGTCAGAAACGTCGTCATCGAGTAAAACAATAAAAACGATATATCTACGTAAATTTTGTCGATTCAAAAACTCAGAATTTCTGTCAAAAATTTCACCTAAATATGTCAATTAGTTTAGACTTCAAATTATGGAGGTATTAATAAATTTGAATTTTTAAAATAAATATTAACACCCTGTATTTTCGTAATAAAGCACTTTTTTTCTATGGACCATGATTTCCATAATAAACTAACTATTTTTAGTCAAAGAATGTACATGCTGAAGTTTGTAACCCTGTATATTAGAGGCTTTTATATCTGCAATTTTTATTATCTTTAATTTTGAGAATCATAAAGGAAATTCATTTCCATCTTTAAAAAAGAATTGTAATATTAGTAACTATAAAATCAACAATCTCTACTATATATGATTAAATTGGCATCCCTCACAACCTTTCCAATATGAGATTTATGTGTTTTTATTAGCTGCACTATGTGTTTATTGATGAAAACTAATACAGTGGGCAGCACCGAAATTTCCCAACTGTTGAGTTTTAGTTAGTTTTTCTAAATAAATAGACGATAATATAGTATGTATAGCTACTTAGTAAAATAGGATCAGGAATTGGTATGTACAACTTTTGAGGAGCATCATTGAAACTTCAGTTTTTAAACAAAGAAGTTTCTAATACATTATTGAATTTAACAATTGTGTCTGGAAATTCGTTTGCTACTATTTTTCTTGCTTGGTCTTTGATATTATCTTCATATTCTTGAATTTACAAATATTTTCAGGTTGTATGTTTTTTCGATGGAAATATACAACTATATAGACTGTTTTTTGGCAGCTTTAACATTTAATTAAAATCATTTTTTTAAATTCTTTTACGGCCGGTTTTACAATTTATAGTGACAGAGTCTTCAAAAACCTAACTACAACTATCCAAATAAGGATTTGGTAAAAATTCGTTCTAGAATTATATACAGTTTTAAAAATCAGTTTTTTTTTAGCTCTGTAGATTTTAGAAATTTGGAGTTAATGGGTAGTGTGGGCTAAGAAAAGGCAACTATGGATTGTATTGTAAATTAAGGATACAAGAGCCACATTTTTTTTTCATTTTATTTATACGTCACGAAATACTTATACAATCAAAACTACTCTGACTTATCACTCGAGTTTTGCCTTTTCATAGACTTAAGTGCCTTTTCACGCAATTTCTTCTCATCTTCAAAGACAACATCAACGTCGCTCTCCGAATCTTCACTGTCAACCTTCTTCTTTTTATGTTTCTTGTGTTTTTTAGAGTGCTTCTTCTTCTTTTTGTGTCTTTTATCTTTTTTACGTTTCTTGCCTTCAGCCTCCTCCTCCGTCTCGCTATCGGTTTTCACTTTCTTTTTGTGTTTGCGTTTTTTGACAACTTCTTCATCGGTTTCAGAGGAGGACTCTTTACGAGATCTCTTAGGCTTGGCCTTGTAAGAGTCGTCAGAACTGTATTTTCGTTTTCTGGTACTTTTTTGCCCGTTGTTGCTATCGCTTGAATCCTCTTTTCTAGTTTTCTTTAATTTATTAACTTCATCTATTGGCCTTTTTTTAGATTTCCTTTCATCCTCTGAATCGGAACTTTGGTGTCTCTTTTTCGCAACCTTTTTGCCGTCGTCACTGATCTTCTTTTGTCTGTGTCTCTTTATATCAACACTGCTCGATTCAGCTTTATTTTTAGTCGAATCATCACTGTCACTGGAACTGCTGTCACGATTATTACGTTTTTTCGAGCGTTTCTTTTTCCTTTCATCTTCGCTTTCCGAATCACTTTCGCTACTTTCAGTTTCGGATTTCGATATCTTTTTAATCCTTTTCTTAATTTTCGTATCGGCTTTGCTTTTCGAATTTTTCGTTTTGTCCCCGGTATCATCTACTTTCGTTCTTGGAGGGAATTCATTGGCCTTTATAAATGGCGAAGGTGTCCTTGAGAGACTTTTCGAGTAACGAGGAGGTCCGTGTGGAGGAATAGGATATACTTTCTGAGGACTGACACTTCGAGATTTGGATTTCCCGCGGACTTTTTCCTTGCTTTCAACTGAATAACTGATCCTCCGTTTTTCGGACACTTCGACTTTGTAAACTTTCTCAATTCGTTTTTTAAGATCGTCTGTTTTGATATCCTGTTTAATTTCCTCAATAGTTTTAACATAGTTGTCAGATTTACGACCCCTTGATCGACCTCTTTCTTTAGGTTCATCTCGTTTAACGGGACTGGGACTAACTTTACGCCGTTTTTCCTTGGATTTCTCACGATTAGCAGAACGTTTCCTGGACTGTTCTCTTTCCAAGGAACGTTTTTTAGACCGTGATCTATCTCGCGACCTGGATCTTCGCAGGGGAGATCTTCTAAGACCTCTAAGCCTACTGCGACTACGTCTTAACCTTCTACAAAAATTTATTTCAGAAATTTTTGAAATTCAATTTTTTTTTGGTACTTACCTATCCCGACTTCTGCGACGGCTTAAGCTACGGCTTCGTCTCGAGACGGGGCTACGTCGACTTCGACTTCTTCTTGTTCTTCTCGAACGACTTGCACTTCTTCTGGATCTGCTTGGACTTCTCTTGTAGCTGTAACTGCGTCTTCCCCGAGGACTGCGCTTACGGGAAAGACTTCTACTTCTACGTGAAGGGCTTTTATGACCTCTAGATAAGCTTCGACGGCGTTCATTATTAGTTCTCTTTCGGGAAATACTTCGTCTGTGGTTTACATAATCAGTTTTATTGATGGAATTTAAGAATATATTAGTTACATAGTACCTCTTGGAAAAGCTTCGTTTTTTGCTAGATGATCGTCTTGAACGCGAAACACTTTTCCTATCATTTCGGCTACGTTTTTTAGATCTAGACCGTCTCGTGACTTTTCTTTCCGTTTCACTCTCAGAGCTATCTTTGTTGGATCTGTAATGACGTTTTTTCTGGACGCTATTGGCGTTCTTTCGAATTTCAAAGTCTCTTTTCGATTCTTGTGAACTAGAACGGGATCGCTTTTTATCTTTGGAACGAGCTTCGGCGTCCCTCGAACCGGACCGTGTTTGTCGTTTCGTCGGCGATGGACTGTAGGAGCTTGATTTGGAACGAGCCCGAGATCTAGATCGGGACCGTGATGATTTAGTTACACGGTTGTTTTCGGCTAAAGACATCAACTTTGCTTGTAATTTGGATATTGGTTGACCTCCATTGTCCCTATAATATTAGCATGTATTAAAGTATTGCTAAAAAAATAATATTGTTAGTAGAAGTGCAACAGAATCGATAAAGAGCATTTTCCGTGGACATTTTAACGAGTGTTTTGATGAAACTAAAATTTTGAAAGAACCTAAAATACCTTATCTGACTGGATACTTACACTTTAACAGTTTCAGAATCATGTTTTCCATTCTCCTGTTTTGCATTTGTATTGCTAAGGTTTCGCGATCCATTTCGACTTTTAGAGGAACGTGACTTGGAACGCGACCGATCCGTTCTACTTTTCGATCTTCTACTTCGAATCGAACGTCTTCCACGGTCCCTGGAATTACCGCCATAACTTCCACCACGACTCTTGCTCCTGCTCTTAGATCTTTTACTTCTACTCGGTGACCGATTGGCAACGGCCCGATTCTTACTAGGAGACCGGCCTTTACTTCTGGACCTGCTCGTAGACCGTTTACTTCTACTTTTCGAATTGTGATCCTTACTTCTTGATCTGCGATATTTGCTTCTCGAATTTCGGTCCCGACTAAGTTCGCGATCTCTGCTTCTAGATTTTCGGTCTCTAGATCTGGTATCTTTGTTTCGAGAATTCCTATCTTTACTTTTCGATCGGCGATCGGAGTTTCGCGGTTGTCGTTCATTGCTTCGAGATTTTCCGTCACTGTTCAAGTTAGTTTCCTTCGTTTTTGTTGTGCTGCTTCGATTTCTGCTTGATGATCGTTTACGACCTCTTGAGCGTGATCGCGATCGTCGAGTCCTTGAATTGTCCTGGTCTTTATGTTTTTTCTCAGTTTTATCGTTCTTTTCGTTTTCGCGTTCCCGAATTTCACGTTCCTTGTCTTCCTTTTCCTGCAAAAGTTTTAAACAAGTAATTTTTATGAAAAATTTATGGCAAAATAAGTTTTCAAACCTTTTTTATTGCCATTTCCTCGCGTTTAAGATGAATCAGTGTATCAGGTATTCCAGTGGGATTTTCTTGAGCGGATATCAATAACGCCCACAATTCGGCCATAAATTCTCTGGCATTTTTACCTTGTAAAAATCCAGTGAGATTAATTTGAATTTTCTTTGGATCAGGATACTATAATAAAAAAACAAAATGTCTTTTACTTTTAACCAGCACCCTATTGGGAAACATACCCTCTCATCCAGTTGATTGTATACAAAATCAACCACGACATCATCATCAATTTTTAAGATTTCTGTTAACTTGTCTTGAATCCAGGGCTTGATAACATCCAATTTAATTTTTGACATATCAACCTACAATTTATCCATTTTATTTATATTACAAATGTTTGATTTACAGATTTTTAAACTTTACCCTCTGGCTTAAGCAGTCGCTAAACTTCATTTGCTTTAGAAGTTTCTTTTCTTTGNAGAAAAATGCTCTTTTGCCATTTTTTTTTTGTCAGAAACGTCGTCATCGAGTAGAACAATAAAAACGATATATCTACGTAAATTTTGTCGATTCAAAAACTCAGAATTTCTGTCAAAAATTTCACCTAAATATGTCAATTAGTTTAGACTTCAAATTATGGAGGTATTAATAAATTTGAATTTTTAAAATAAATATTAACACCCTGTATTTTCGTAATAAAGCACTTTTTTTCTATGGACCATGATTTCCATAATAAACTAACTATTTTTAGTCAAAGAATGTACATGCTGAAGTTTGTAACCCTGTATATTAGAGGCTTTTATATCTGCAATTTTTATTATCTTTAATTTTGAGAATCATAAAGGAAATTCATTTCCATCTTTAAAAAGAATTGTAATATTAGTAACTATAAAATCAACAATCTCTACTATATATGATTAAATTGGCATCCCTCACAACCTTTCCAATATGAGATTTATGTGTTTTTATTAGCTGCACTATGTGTTTATTGATGAAAACTAATACAGTGGGCAGCACCGAAATTTCCCAACTGTTGAGTTTTAGTTAGTTTTTCTAAATAAATAGACGATAATATAGTATGTATAGCTACTTAGTAAAATAGGATCAGGAATTGGTATGTACAACTTTTGAGGAGCATCATTGAAACTTCAGTTTTTAAACAAAGAAGTTTCTAATACATTATTGAATTTAACAATTGTGTCTGGAAATTCGTTTGCTACTATTTTTCTTGCTTGGTCTTTGATATTATCTTCATATTCTTGAATTTACAAATATTTTCAGGTTGTATGTTTTTTCGATGGAAATATACAACTATATAGACTGTTTTTTGGCAGCTTTAACATTTAATTAAAATCATTTTTTTAAATTCTTTTACGGCCGGTTTTACAATTTATAGTGACAGAGTCTTCAAAAACCTAACTACAACTATCCAAATAAGGATTTGGTAAAAATTCGTTCTAGAATTATATACAGTTTTAAAAATCAGTTTTTTTTTAGCTCTGTAGATTTTAGAAATTTGGAGTTAATGGGTAGTGTGGGCTAAGAAAAGGCAACTATGGATTGTATTGTAAATTAAGGATACAAGAGCCACATTTTTTTTTCATTTTATTTATACGTCACGAAATACTTATACAATCAAAACTACTCTGACTTATCACTCGAGTTTTGCCTTTTCATAGACTTAAGTGCCTTTTCACGCAATTTCTTCTCATCTTCAAAGACAACATCAACGTCGCTCTCCGAATCTTCACTGTCAACCTTCTTCTTTTTATGTTTCTTGTGTTTTTTAGAGTGCTTCTTCTTCTTTTTGTGTCTTTTATCTTTTTTACGTTTCTTGCCTTCAGCCTCCTCCTCCGTCTCGCTATCGGTTTTCACTTTCTTTTTGTGTTTGCGTTTTTTGACAACTTCTTCATCGGTTTCAGAGGAGGACTCTTTACGAGATCTCTTAGGCTTGGCCTTGTAAGAGTCGTCAGAACTGTATTTTCGTTTTCTGGTACTTTTTTGCCCGTTGTTGCTATCGCTTGAATCCTCTTTTCTAGTTTTCTTTAATTTATTAACTTCATCTATTGGCCTTTTTTTAGATTTCCTTTCATCCTCTGAATCGGAACTTTGGTGTCTCTTTTTCGCAACCTTTTTGCCGTCGTCACTGATCTTCTTTTGTCTGTGTCTCTTTATATCAACACTGCTCGATTCAGCTTTATTTTTAGTCGAATCATCACTGTCACTGGAACTGCTGTCACGATTATTACGTTTTTTCGAGCGTTTCTTTTTCCTTTCATCTTCGCTTTCCGAATCACTTTCGCTACTTTCAGTTTCGGATTTCGATATCTTTTTAATCCTTTTCTTAATTTTCGTATCGGCTTTGCTTTTCGAATTTTTCGTTTTGTCCCCGGTATCATCTACTTTCGTTCTTGGAGGGAATTCATTGGCCTTTATAAATGGCGAAGGTGTCCTTGAGAGACTTTTCGAGTAACGAGGAGGTCCGTGTGGAGGAATAGGATATACTTTCTGAGGACTGACACTTCGAGATTTGGATTTCCCGCGGACTTTTTCCTTGCTTTCAACTGAATAACTGATCCTCCGTTTTTCGGACACTTCGACTTTGTAAACTTTCTCAATTCGTTTTTTAAGATCGTCTGTTTTGATATCCTGTTTAATTTCCTCAATAGTTTTAACATAGTTGTCAGATTTACGACCCCTTGATCGACCTCTTTCTTTAGGTTCATCTCGTTTAACGGGACTGGGACTAACTTTACGCCGTTTTTCCTTGGATTTCTCACGATTAGCAGAACGTTTCCTGGACTGTTCTCTTTCCAAGGAACGTTTTTTAGACCGTGATCTATCTCGCGACCTGGATCTTCGCAGGGGAGATCTTCTAAGACCTCTAAGCCTACTGCGACTACGTCTTAACCTTCTACAAAAATTTATTTCAGAAATTTTTGAAATTCAATTTTTTTTTGGTACTTACCTATCCCGACTTCTGCGACGGCTTAAGCTACGGCTTCGTCTCGAGACGGGGCTACGTCGACTTCGACTTCTTCTTGTTCTTCTCGAACGACTTGCACTTCTTCTGGATCTGCTTGGACTTCTCTTGTAGCTGTAACTGCGTCTTCCCCGAGGACTGCGCTTACGGGAAAGACTTCTACTTCTACGTGAAGGGCTTTTATGACCTCTAGATAAGCTTCGACGGCGTTCATTATTAGTTCTCTTTCGGGAAATACTTCGTCTGTGGTTTACATAATCAGTTTTATTGATGGAATTTAAGAATATATTAGTTACATAGTACCTCTTGGAAAAGCTTCGTTTTTTGCTAGATGATCGTCTTGAACGCGAAACACTTTTCCTATCATTTCGGCTACGTTTTTTAGATCTAGACCGTCTCGTGACTTTTCTTTCCGTTTCACTCTCAGAGCTATCTTTGTTGGATCTGTAATGACGTTTTTTCTGGACGCTATTGGCGTTCTTTCGAATTTCAAAGTCTCTTTTCGATTCTTGTGAACTAGAACGGGATCGCTTTTTATCTTTGGAACGAGCTTCGGCGTCCCTCGAACCGGACCGTGTTTGTCGTTTCGTCGGCGATGGACTGTAGGAGCTTGATTTGGAACGAGCCCGAGATCTAGATCGGGACCGTGATGATTTAGTTACACGGTTGTTTTCGGCTAAAGACATCAACTTTGCTTGTAATTTGGATATTGGTTGACCTCCATTGTCCCTATAATATTAGCATGTATTAAAGTATTGCTAAAAAAATAATATTGTTAGTAGAAGTGCAACAGAATCGATAAAGAGCATTTTCCGTGGACATTTTAACGAGT
Organism: Hypothenemus hampei; assembly: GCA_013372445.1. NCBI lineage: Eukaryota > Metazoa > Arthropoda > Insecta > Coleoptera > Curculionidae > Hypothenemus > Hypothenemus hampei. The sequence goes on along the minus strand of JABRWK010000022.1, from coordinate 1,075,935 downwards.
GTTTTGATGAAACTAAAATTTTGAAAGAACCTAAAATACCTTATCTGACTGGATACTTACACTTTAACAGTTTCAGAATCATGTTTTCCATTCTCCTGTTTTGCATTTGTATTGCTAAGGTTTCGCGATCCATTTCGACTTTTAGAGGAACGTGACTTGGAACGCGACCGATCCGTTCTACTTTTCGATCTTCTACTTCGAATCGAACGTCTTCCACGGTCCCTGGAATTACCGCCATAACTTCCACCACGACTCTTGCTCCTGCTCTTAGATCTTTTACTTCTACTCGGTGACCGATTGGCAACGGCCCGATTCTTACTAGGAGACCGGCCTTTACTTCTGGACCTGCTCGTAGACCGTTTACTTCTACTTTTCGAATTGTGATCCTTACTTCTTGATCTGCGATATTTGCTTCTCGAATTTCGGTCCCGACTAAGTTCGCGATCTCTGCTTCTAGATTTTCGGTCTCTAGATCTGGTATCTTTGTTTCGAGAATTCCTATCTTTACTTTTCGATCGGCGATCGGAGTTTCGCGGTTGTCGTTCATTGCTTCGAGATTTTCCGTCACTGTTCAAGTTAGTTTCCTTCGTTTTTGTTGTGCTGCTTCGATTTCTGCTTGATGATCGTTTACGACCTCTTGAGCGTGATCGCGATCGTCGAGTCCTTGAATTGTCCTGGTCTTTATGTTTTTTCTCAGTTTTATCGTTCTTTTCGTTTTCGCGTTCCCGAATTTCACGTTCCTTGTCTTCCTTTTCCTGCAAAAGTTTTAAACAAGTAATTTTTATGAAAAATTTATGGCAAAATAAGTTTTCAAACCTTTTTTATTGCCATTTCCTCGCGTTTAAGATGAATCAGTGTATCAGGTATTCCAGTGGGATTTTCTTGAGCGGATATCAATAACGCCCACAATTCGGCCATAAATTCTCTGGCATTTTTACCTTGTAAAAATCCAGTGAGATTAATTTGAATTTTCTTTGGATCAGGATACTATAATAAAAAAACAAAATGTCTTTTACTTTTAACCAGCACCCTATTGGGAAACATACCCTCTCATCCAGTTGATTGTATACAAAATCAACCACGACATCATCATCAATTTTTAAGATTTCTGTTAACTTGTCTTGAATCCAGGGCTTGATAACATCCAATTTAATTTTTGACATATCAACCTACAATTTATCCATTTTATTTATATTACAAATGTTTGATTTACAGATTTTTAAACTTTACCCTCTGGCTTAAGCAGTCGCTAAACTTCATTTGCTTTAGAAGTTTCTTTTCTTTGTCGCTAAAGCGATTATCTTGTTCTGTGGTCGTACCCTGCAAAGGAGCCTTAATAATATTAAAATTTTCACGAATAAGGCATGTTATCTTATTAGAAGTTACTTTTTATGTATTATTTCATTAAGAACTTGTTTAATTCATGTTATTTTACTGATTATTCTGTTTATTAGCCACCAATACATCACAAACTAATGAATAAGATGTAGAGGTTTTGTCTAAAACCGATATACTGTAAAATATCATGAATATGATAAAACCAATACAATAAATAAAGATTTTAATAGTTTAAGATTAAGGGAAAACCACTTCTCACTTACCGTATACATAATCATACAAGAAAAACTTTACCCCTTTAGCTATAACATTAAGCACAATTAAGCAGTAACTACAACTTTTCTAGCCCTTTCCTGAGTTCCACAATATTACCATCCATATAGAGAACTTAAATGTATTTCCGAAAAACTTTCAATATTAATACAAACATAAATCCACTTATTTGCTAAAATAGTCTCGGCGGCGCGGTCGCCATGAAAGATGCCACCATTTTGAAACATAGGATAATAAGGGGACAGATATCGAAGTATTATAAACTTTCGATAGTAGGTTTAAGATATCTATTACAAATTATCATTTTTTCGGTAATCGAAGTAAAGAGAATTTTTTGATATGTTCGTTCAATTCAAATTTTATTAGTGAAGAAATTTAATATCCTACTTTTAAAAAATTTAAAAGCCAAAGGAGAATGTCAAAAAGAAGAAGATTAGGAATGTAGCAGATTAACGGATATATAGAGCTTTCGAAAGGATCAGCTGAATTAACTATCTAATCAACTACATATATTACGCTTTTATACATATCAGAAATAGTTTTAGATGCTTGTGCATTATAAAGATAAAACTAACCATAATTGGATGAGTTGGCAAATTGTGGCAGTACCAATGCCGCAAAGAATAGAAAAGAAGAACAAGGGTTGAAGGGTGAAATAAGTGGAATTTTTTTAGAGCTTTAATTTCAAGTTTTTATTATTTTACTCATTCAGGTTAAAGTGTTAATAAAAGTCGTAGAATGGAGGAGAATTTACGAAACTCATTGGATTTAGGAGAAAGTATGACTTCTAAACATCCAGCAGAACTGAATGGACGAAATAAACCTGAGTCTTTTAATGCCGAAAAGAAAAATAACCCAATTACAAACAGGATTTCCATTCAAACAGAAAATGCGACGGATTCTCATCCTTTAATGTATTCAGCCAGATCCACTAGATCTTTGGATTTTCCGGATTTAATTCCTGAAGAGGCGAAAAATCGCTATATTGAGAACAAGTTCAGTCAAGATTCTCACAAGGATTTACACAGTCCTTCGTGCGACTTGTTTGAAAAGCAACTAAACATGCCTATATTGAACTATGAGGATAAACTTCCAGGTTGGATAACACTATTTTACTACTGAGAAATTATTTATTTTTTGTTTCAGTTTTTCCTGACAGTCCTTCAGCTCTAAAGAAGCTTCTCATGTTTGATTTACCCAATGAGACCGGCTATGATCCTACCAGTGATACTGAGAATGATAAGTCTGTATATGAAGCCCATTTAAGTTCAAATTTGGAAAATGTCTCTCTTACCATGACTGAAAAGGAAGGTAATGATGTGTTTTCTTTATTTCGATTTGAACGGTTTATATTTTTCAACCATCTAAATTTAGGCAACCTGAATTTTCTTGCTCACAATAAACGAAGCAATAAATTAAGACGAATTAGAATTGTCCATAATGAAAATGGTAAAAGTGAAAGTTCCTCAATAAACAGTGACTCAGAAGATAGTTTGAAATCGGATATTTTTGAGGAAGATGCAGTGAAAACTAAAACAGTTACGGAAGAAGGTCTGTATAAATACAAAAATTGCTCAAATAGACCTGTATCTCTAGACCATTTTCTGCCCAAGCAAAACCTTTTTCTCTACAATTTTCACTTGATTGGATCATTCAAGATGCTCATTTTACAATGAATTATTTGTTTTATTAATTTTTAGGAAGTGTAAGTTCAGAGCCAATAGAGCCTTTAAGTGCAGCAGAAGAAAGACGATACGCCCGTAACTGGCAAAGAATGATTTTGCCAGGAGGTGAACACAGAACAATCGACATGCGTGTAATTGAACCTTATAAAAGAGTATTGTCACATGGAGGTTACTTAAAAGCAGGTGGTCACACTGCAATAGTTGTTTTTGCAGCTTGCTACCTTCCTGATAAATCTCGTGTCGATTATGATTACGTTATGGATAATCTGTTCTTGTAAGTATACCTTTTAAGCTGCCTTAATGTAGTACTTGATTGCGCCAAATTTTAGATACGTTTTGTGGACTTTGGAAAGGCTGGTCACTGACGACTATATTATTATTTACCTACATGGAGCAGCAACAAGATTGCCTTCCTTTTCCTGGCTAAAAAGATGTTACGATATTGTTGGAAGAAAACTAAAGAAGAACTTAAGTTATCTGTACATCGTACATCCAACAATTTGGATCAAAACAATGCTTTATATGTTAAAGCCATTTATAAGGTATATGTGAAAATTTCGTTTAAAAAAAACTTCCATTAACAATTCATCCTTACAGTTCCAAGGTTTATAGAAAAATCTTCTTCGTGAGCAATCTAAGAGATCTCCTAATAAAAGTTCCTATAGAAGTTGCATCCATTCCTGATAAAGTACGAGCATTTGATAGTTTGCATGGAATCTAAACGTCTTACGCATTCCATAATTTATGTATTACCTGAATGTATTATATTTACTGTATGGTCGTTACATGATTGTGAACGTGTCAGAGACTTTAAAAAATGAATCGTTATTATACGGCCTATGGTCTGTGTAGATGGCTTGACACTTAGGAAGTTGATATTCGAACGCTCCCCAAAAGCTTCAAACATCCAAATTGATGCATTTTATGCCTGCTGTGAATACGCACTAGCGAAGCTTGTAAAACAACGAATCTAAAGCATTTTAATATTTATTATTTTATTAGATTGTAGATTACTGTGTAATTTTGCAATAATTTATGTAATAATAGTGGAAAATCGATTGATCGGGTTGCATATTGTGAACCTCCATCGATAGTTCTTGTGATTTAAATGATATTTATTTTGTTTTAGTGAAAATTAAATTTGAAACACTTCTAAAATGTAGTGAACGAAAACAGAAAACTGAATTTTCCGTTTTATTCATGTAAATTAATTTAAATAAACTGCATTAGATTGAATTTAAAGATGTTATTGTCATGAAATATGTATGGAAAGTTGCAATTACGATATCTCTAAAGCGGTTTGTAAGTTAATCTTTACTAACCAAATCTGCAATAATTAATACAGAATAAAGTTTATTTTTTCCCGGGGATTCGACGATTCCTATCCAAATTTTTTGTTACTCTGGGAATAATCAATGATGTGCTTTGAATTTAAAATTTTTTCTAAAATTTGAAAAATTATTTTTACACCTTTTATCCAATTTTTTGCGATCTGGTCTAACCAATGGATATGATAATGACAAGGTTATTATTAAGAAAAAGAAGTAAGGAATTTAGTAGTTCGTAAGGGTTAGTATAAAGAATAGTGTAGGTACCTAACTGAGAATGTATGTAAATCAATATTAATTACAATGTATTATAATGACAATTTACACTCATGCGTAGAGACCTTCGAATACACGCAATATAGTATTTCTTGATCTCCTTTATACTATGACGGTTTTCTATATTTCCAACTTGTGCTCAAAGATATAAATATTTTCAACAAGTTAATTTAGAAATTTTGATGCTCTGTCAGCTAGTTAGTCTCTATCTGATGATTAATAGTAAAAACAAATTGGTTTGAATTTTCTGAACATTGAAAGGCACTCACATCAAAGATTATTTTATTAAGGATATATCCTCAACGAAATTTAGAGTAGATTTTGTGTTAAGTGAATGTTCTTCATAATTATAATAATTAAAACAGGAGTTGCTTAAATGCGACTTCACAAGCACTGAAGATATCAGATATCACTGTATAACAAGGGCGAAATATTAAGAAAAACCCAAATAACGACTTTCATTTGGTATTTATTATTTGAATTGAACATTATAACTACATTATTTACAAATACTTCAACAAACCTTCTATATACACAGGGCCCGACTTAGAATTGAAATTCTAAAATACATACATAGGACATACATATTTGATTTCTTAATTTTTCTATTACATATACGTATATTTCGTCACTCTTTAATAAAATAATGTAGTTAATAAATGAAATGATTTTTTTATCTGTTAAAACATGATGATTTGTACTACTTGTAAAAATGAGACTTTTAATGGATTAACAAAATCATATACAAGATGTCTCAAATTGAATTATTACAATCAAGATCTCTTTTTCTTTTTTAATTGTTTTGGGACGTCATATAAACAGTTCTACCTATTTTACCATTTACAGCATGTATGTACATAAAATATATTCTAAATTACATAAATGTTTCTTCTTACATCTAAGGAAAAAAAAATAAAACGATAAATGGCCATCTCGATTCGATAAAACTATGTTAATTAGTCAGTTGCTTTTTAGGATTTGTCCTTAGGTTAAAGCTATATTCATATATCAATGTTAACAGAGAGTCAGTAACTAAATACTTAATTTCAAAGTGGGTCTAGTCAAGAAGAAATCAACTCTCCCGTGACCCTTAAATTAAATATTCGATCATTTTGATCCAGTATAGAAACATTGATCGATCTATCAGGATTCTAGATATTCGTCCTACTTGTCTATTGATTCGTCTGGACCTATTACGCCTATTAACAATACTTAAAATAGTGTTCTAGCCTTAAAAATAGACCTATTTTCTGTGCATTCCTCCATGGAAACCAAACGAAATATTCATAATTATCACTTAAAATGTCATAATTGAACATTGTTTTGGCACTGTCAGTAATTTTTGTAATTTTGCAATACAATCGTTGGAGAAAACTTAACTTTTTAAAATTGAATAGAATAGACCAACGGTCGACAACAATTTTTATAAGGAAGGCATATGTTTTTAATTTTTTCCGAGTTCATTAATAACTGACTCTCCCTGTACAACATGAATTAAATAAAAAAGTCTATAAAATCTAAACAATCTTACTGCTAATATCCGGTTCGAGTCTTGAAAGTGTCTTTTTCACCCTTAATGAGGACAGTCGCACATCCGGATTCGAATGCCAACACTCTTCCATAAGTTTTGACAGTGTCCTCAACACTTCCTCCGATTGCCACCTAGGCAACAATTGAGGTCGTATATTTTTCGAACAAACGGCAAGGGACATTTCATCGTACGACGGATCGCTAGGCACGCAATCGTAATATGGGACCGCATAGTCGTCCACCATTTTAATTTTATCACCGGTGGTACATCTTCTACACATCTCCCAAAACACCAAGGCTAAAGCGTAGATGTCAGTTTTCTTGTGAGCTTCGAAATCTAACACGTTGATGGTTTGATTTAAGATTTCCGGAGCCATGTATCTCTTAGTACCCGCTCGTGTATTTGGTGGTACATCAATTTCGTTCGAGTCGCTAAGAAATTTGACAGAAAGCCCAAAATCGGCTATGCAACACCCACCATCTCGTTTGACCAAAATATTTTTACTTTTTAAATCTCGATGGGCGATGGCCAATTTACCCTGTGTACTAAATATTTCTGTGTGCAGGTAAGTTAGACCACTGGCAATGCCTTTTGCCATTAGAAGAAGAGTGTTGGGATCCAAACAATGATTTTGAAGATAATCAAATAGCGAACCGTTATGATGATAATCAGTTATCAAAAGCATTTGCGTCCAGCCTTTACTGCCTTTAATATCGGCCGAAATAAAATTGAGTATATTTTCATGTCGCATCAATACAGTTTGATATATTTCCGTTTCCCTATACCAGCTTTGTTCCTTCTGAGTTGAAAACAATTTAACAGCAACTTTCTCGCCCCTCCAATTGCCCAGCCAAACTTCTGCATATCGTCCCTCTCCAATTTTTTGAATCAAAGTGATTTGTCGTGAAATAGTACGTTGTACTAAGATTGGCAAACCAGAGCCGGTACCGCTGGATTTTTCAATTAAACCGACTAGAGGACCGTGTACTTCCATCGTGGGATATTTTTCAGACGAATACCCTTTATGAAATTGATTTTTTCCTTGTATATCTCTTCGTTTATAACGAATGTACAAAAAGGCAAGGCCCAGCAACAGCACCGATACGGTGAATGTTATTGAAGCCAAAAGAACTGTGAATTGCAGACTATTTTTTACATCAAAACTTGGAATATCGGTGGTTAACTTTGGAGTATACATTGGCTGTAAATCTCTGTTGCACAAATCTGTATCGTTGCAGCATTGGATGCTTTTACTGTTTTTATGAGGTACCAAATTGCCTTTACACTAAAACAATTACAGATATTCATTTTTATTATTATGATTTTCTATAAAATGTTTCATACTAACCTGCATTAAAGTGCCTTCGTCAGGAGGAAAACAACCATATCGAAGTACTGCAACTTCAACTCCATCCTCAATTTCGGCTTCAATATCGGTAAAACACATGCCCCCGATTTTGACTTCGCAAGTACCATTGCTCTGACCGTTTGGACAGTGACCCTCGCAGTAACACTTCCTTACTGCAAAACAAATAAAGTACTTTAGTATTTCCCTTAATTTTCCTTTAAAAAATGGTAAACATCCATTTATATCTGGAATTCTCCTAATTTGAACAATACTTTTCGTTGGCAAACATTGTACTAATAATGTTTGTACATGATTTAAGTTCAGGTCATATTGCTGTAGTGGGTTTGTCGAAAGTTTTGTTCTGTATGGTTAGTAGAGTGGGTCGTTTGGCTTTAAGGCTTCCGCCCACAATGCCATTAAGCAAACTGGAGGAGAGTGGAGTGACGTGATTTTGGCTTGGCTCGGTTGCATGTACCACAAGAAAATGAAGAATCGTTTCCGGTTAAAAGACAAGTAACACCGAGTAGAAGACAAATATTTGGGTCCGCCGAAATGGCCTTTTGAAAACTCAATTTCCTAAAATAAATTAATAAAGAGCAATCAACTTTTGACCATGTCCGATATACTTGATAATAAGGTTTTGCGTTATTGCCAGATTGTAACAATTTTGAAAAAAAAAGACAGCTAAATTCTAATTCAACTTTGAGGGAGGATGGTGGGCATCAGGCCAAATAACCTACACGAAACAAACTTTCAATGTATGCAATCCAACAACACCGCTCTCTGGTGTGTGTCGCCTCTCACCTTTCTTAACCTGCCTACCAAGAAACGAATAAAACCGCGGCGATGTAATCGAGCCACATAGTGGTCTAAAACATGAATACCAGTCAAAAATTAAAAGAAAATTATTTGTTTTTTTATTTTTCATGAGAAGCAAATAAAACTTAAGATTTTGGAAATAGATAGTAATTGATCCTTAAAAAAAGAAAGGTTTGTCCTGTCTTAACAGTATTTCAACCACAGTACCGCAGTGGGTGTTAAAGATTTTCATTTAGACGCGTTGCTACACGTGAAGAACAATTAATTTTGGATGTCTAGAGGAGATAAGTTAAGCGGAAAATGTAAAAATTATACTGTACGTTTCAGCGTTTAAAGCCCGATTATTTTTCATGATGTACATTTTCACATGGATATTTTCAATTATAATTCAGACTCGAAGGCTTAATGTTACACCCTTATTAAGAATGAGGTTGTTATCAGGTGCATGAATTTTTAAACTATACACTGGGAGTTCAGAATCTTTTCAAACTGTTAGATCGGATGTCCTTGTTAAGGTTACGAGGCGGCTGGTATTTAGGCACATGTTTATAATAAGATTTTTTATTTTATTATTCTGGGGTTCTCAATTACTGAGGTCGACAACGCTCGACAACTTGATTAGGACTCCTAGTATATACTATATCTTTGTTTTTAATAACGTCAAACGTTAATGTCAGAAAGTGGAGAAATTTTTTGAGAGTGCATATTTTTAACTACCTGCTTCAAAGTATAATGCGTAATTAACTTTTATATGCCGCATTCAAAAGACTACTGAATATGCAAACTTAAAAAATTACCGATTCCTATGGCTTTATAAATACATGGCAGTGTCACAGGAAATGCACTTGTTACCGCTAACGTTTAAATTTAGTAAAAGTATGAAATCAGTAGCAAAGGGAACTAGTCATTGCAAAGAAATGATCAATATGCAATGTTATTTCGATATAAAGAGACAATTAAGTAAAGAAAAACAAACCCCCAAAGAGCCCTTTTTAAACAAAACAAAACAAAACAGAACAGAACAGAACCTTACCTTGACTAACTTTAAATTTGTCGGCTGATATTAATTTTGATGCATTTTCTACTGGTTTTATACATTCATTAAATTCAAACTTTTTAATGTAACACATTCATTGATATGATAAAATAATACATACCAGTCCATGTATGATCGTCGATAAACATACTTTTAATTCAACAAACTTCGAAACTCTATAACATTACAATGATAAAAAACTTACTAGGCCCAGCAAACTGGTACCTCGAAACGTAAAATTGTAACTGATTCGAAGATCCGATTCCGCTTTCTTTAGACAAGATGTTGAAAAACCTCTTCTCATGGTTCAGGTATAAACGATGAGGCTACACCACGCTGGTTGTTAGAAGTTTTAGCATTGACTGGAGTTTTGGCAGATACACGTAAAAAGCAAAGCCTTTGAAAATTAAAATCGACACTCTGGATGTTAAAATTTTGAAAGCAATCTTTGGGTCAAATGACCTGCTATTATATATAATAGGAATAAAGAAAAAATTTAATGAAAAGCACAGAAAATATTTTATTGCATGACTAGAGCGGAACGATAGGTATTGCAATCAGTGTGCTATTTCTTGCACGTGCAAATTGAGTGCATGGAGTTCTTTTCATTGTCTGACAGCCCGACTAATGCATACAATTTTCTGAACATTGTTAATAACAGTACAATCCACATACCATGATGTCATCAAATTTCTTCCCTAGAGACGATAGTGATCTATTGTAATACAGAGTTTTATAAAACGACAAGAACTAATTCAACAAACGTTTGGTTAATTATCACTTGTCTCTAGTGAGTAAAACTCACAAAACAAAGATGATATTTCCATAGTATCCTACTCGATAAATGTAATTCTGAAATGGGCTATAGTAAGAGGACTACTTCAAGTAAAGAGATCTTCACAACTCAACTTGAAAATCAATAGTCTATGTGTATTTGATTTTATTTAACGCGAACGTGCTAAATAAGAATAAACGAAGCAACTAAAGGGCTTTTGACGACTCTATGTTTTAACAGCACTGAGTTACAATGGCGAAATTACTATGTAACTATACCTATATAAAAAAAATATGCATATAATTTTGTCCATTCCAACGTAGAATTAAATATAAACTAGTTTACAAGTGAAAAACACACACATTTACTACCTACTTAAATAACAAACAAAAAAAAATCATTGCAACTAATAAATCAGTCTTTGTTTCTGATATAATGGAATATGAGAATTGAACAGAGAGAAAGATTGGATTGAACAGATGGCCGCCCTGAGGGAAAATTAAACGTCCTTCGTAAGGCGTTTATTTTCGTGCGTAATAAATAATCGTCCCTGATCGATGAGATGGGAATTTTTCAAAAAACAATATAACAAAAATGTCATTTCCCTATTCTGACACACGTAGTATAAGTAAACTAATTTTCTACATAAATATTATGAGTTCATTCGGTACGTACCAGTATAAGGTTTCAAAAATGAACAGTGGGAGATATTAATTACAGGGCTTTTACCGGTTCCTGGTAATGTATCACCCCAAAAATATACGTAAAATTGGATTAAGTGTGTAAACTTTAAAAATATATACATACGTAATCGTAACAGGTACTACAATATTTACATGACATGGTTGAAAAATTTATTTATTTAAGCCATGTTTGTTGATAAGCCAAAAGGGGGGAATTTTCAGTTTATTTTTATGACAACTTCAAGCAGGAATAATCCTCCTGATGGAGTTGCAATAAGATGAACATATACAGTATGACCACAATAAAAACCTAATACCCTTGCAAAATCTTTTTTACTAACTTATTATCATGTTTTTTTTTAGATGGTTTGAAAATGCGTCTTGGCTGGCTAACTTTATTCTCTGACTGTAAACTTGGCCACTACGTCACTTCTGTAGGCTTTTGTTCTGGTTTCATTATATTATTTTGAATATTACTAAAAAGTTTCATATTTTCCATCATTTTTATTCGCACACCCTGTATTCTTGAGTAATGAAATTCTTTACAGGTATATTAATGGCCCTAAGAGAGAATTTGTCATTTTTTTTCTAAAAAATCCCTAATCACTTCTTGAAATTTGAACCAATAAAAGAGAACGTGGTTGGCCATGCTTACAACCGAAGAATAAAATTATCCGTTTGTCGAAGGCGCATTTTTAATGCCTATCTAACAAAAGAAAAATCAAAATTGGTCAATAAATAAAAAATTTACAAACGTAGGAAGTCCTTATCATGAACACACTGTATACAATATACATATATAAACAATAAAATGTTATGTTATGTTAGATGATAATTTGTATCTATAAATATTGAAAGTTGAAAAAATAATTCTGAATTCAGGACTTAATATTACGTAAAAAGATCCACAAATATTCAAGAAAAAGAAATCTTAGTATTATACGTCAACGTTTTCGAATTGTCAACTTTTCAAGTACAAATCAATATAGATTTTCTTCACTACGAATAAGATTCTGCAAAGTTAAACAGTTCCATGTGTCCTGTTTCATTGAAGGGGCAATGGCGCCAACTGATTGACTTGGATCAGTTCGAGAGTGCAAATCGACTCTCGTCCCTCTGACTCTGATCATTTTGTTTATATTAGATACACTTGATTTACATTTGTACCAGACGAATAGCAAGAAATTGTTGTTGTTAAAAAAAATTAATATTACAATGACAAGGAAGATTTAAGACGGCCGGCACGACAAAAAGACCTAAAACCTATCGACAAAACGCATGGCTTAACCAAATCGATTAATCAAGTGTCTCTGGGCAGACTGGATGGTAATAAAAAACGATCAGATTGACAATTTGATACCGACCATGTCTCGAAGGTGTGAAACAATTAAAAACCATGGAGGTCAGACATTGTGTGTTCGGGTGGGTGCAGATTAATCCTTCTAGGAACTTACCAAAAAAGATTAGTTTTATATTTTAATATTTAATTAAGATTTATTATAAATATATACAATGTATATTTAACATGTTTTTCGTGGATTTTTTAAAAGTTTTTTTTTAATAAGGGCACTTATAGATTTGGAAGTAAAACTACATTGATTGGTGCCGGGATTCAAGGCGGCAAACGAACCATTTTTAAGCGGCTCCTTCGAACCCGTCCCTTACTAGCGGACCGACAGTGCGGTGCCAAGTGGTTCAAGAATACGGTTACTCGCTTATTGGTCTTTTACGAACTGGGGCGCAATGAACCTTCTGTCCTGCGAAAATATCCTTTCTCGAAAACTGAAGGAATTGGGCAGCTCACCCTTTGCGGCATTCGACTTGACATGAAAACCTTTATCAAAGTGATCATTGAAATTAATTGATTGTCTATTTTTTTTTCTGAATCCATAAAGTAGGTGGTACACATGTTTTCGTGTGAAAATAAAAAGAAAATTTGAATCACTAGTATAATGTGAGTCTTGAAATCTTTAGTGCTTACTTTGGGAAACAATTAGATTTGTGAAAGAAAATTGAAAAAAAATTAATGAAGATAGGAAGATGCTTACGGTACCTCTTCAACTGCATAAAACATGCTTACTTTTACACAGTAAAGGAATTTTCAATTTCTTGAGAACTAAAGGCAATAACTTTGAAGCTTTTTTTTTTTTTAATGATATTTTCTAATTTCATTTTCCATCTATTCGAAAAATAAGAGATAAAAAATCCAAATTCTAGTGTCTTTCATTTCTAATATTCACTTTTATGAATAGTTTCGAAAATACTAAACTCAACTTTGTTTCTGGAAAAATTGGCATGTCCACACAATTGAAATTTTATTTTTTCCAGATATTTGCTATTTTCCTTGCAACTAAAAAGGGCAACGAAATCAACATGTAATGTACCGAAACCTGACAAAACCCTCAACAGTTTTAGTATCAATATCAGTTGCATTCCAACTGATTACATTAAAAATTGCTATATCCGTTGCATAGACTATCCGTTTTCACGATCAGTTGCTCTGGGAAGCAAATTTTCATTCTTTCGCACTTAGGTGTAATTTAATACATAAATAAGTTTACATTATGTACAACGTATGTAAGTCGTTAAGAGTCGTCCCTGTTTCGCACAAATCTATCTGAATATCGCACCGGTTAAAATAAACCATAAATGCACCTGAGCTATTTATTTCTAATATATTTATAGATCAACGGCGTCTGGTCTTAACGTTTTTATTTGGTTGTTTTTCTTTTGTCTCTGTTATCTGGAACGTCTGCAGGAACAGTTGCGCGCGAAGATGTTGGCGCTTTTTCGAATCATGAAAATTTAAATAAACCGGTGATTGTTATGAATGAAAATCATCAATTAATTATGTAGAATCTCCTATATCTAAATGACTGTTTCCGTATTAGTAGAAGGAAACTACGTGGTGCTGGAGCCATTCAGAAATAATCTCTAAAGCAAGCAAATATATTTGTATTGTATGACTTCTGAGCGGATTTTTTTGAAAAACCTCAACAAAAAAATATGATCTTCATTAAATGTTCAGCAATGCCAAATGTAAAATCATCTTAAATATGATGAAATTAATGTATATAATTATGAATTCTTATCAAATCAACCTGTACATTCTCCTCTTTTTCGCTAAAAATTATACTCAAACACCTACACCCGTTTATTTTCAACACACATACTTTCTTAGATTATTTTTGGTACATATGAAAAATAAATAAATGTCAATTTTAGTGTTTTTAATATGAATATAATAATTTTCTCATCAAATTTTACGCGAAAATTCTTAATTTAAACACAAACAATTTTATCACCTACTAAAAATCACCATTAAAGTTTTTAAAAATGATTTTTAATATGCCTTATTTAAAATTAATTTTATTTGATATGTAAATTGTTGCAACAATAATCTTACCTTGCATCCTTTTCAATCTTCTTCTTCTGTTAACCATTGTCACAAATGCAATTAACAAATATACAAAAAGTTAAAAAAAAAAAAAACACAATAAGGTATTACACGAAAGACCCTCACGGTCGTGACACAGCTTCTTCGTGTATTCGTATCATTGTAAAATCACAGCTCCGGTCTGAATTAGGTATTAAGTTTCACACCGCACAGACCAGTTCAATGCAGCAACTGGGGGACTCTGGGCAATATTACAGGTTGTTATAGTGGTCGCTTTTGAAAAATATACGGGCAGCTAAGCGTCAATTGACAGAATTATTAGTCTCGCGACTCGCGGGGCCCTAACGTATAGACGTTCGGCGTGTGGGAAATGATTAGTATAGTTTTGGGCTAGTCTTAGGACAAGAGGCGACCAGGAAATTTATACTATTTTTTTTCAAAATTTCAATAATTAAGTCTACTGTAATGACAATTTTCCACTCATTACGGATCAATTCGAATGTTTTACTGTTAATGAAGATTTTTGTTTTGTAAATAAACGCGTCAATACAAACTGAAAAACTAATTTAACACCACCTTTGCATGCGTTAATTTTTACGATTATTACTTTTTCGGATATATGATACTTTTTACAAAATCCGCTTTGTCGAGGCGTGAAGCTTGATAGTTCATACCCATACAGTGCTTATACGACAAAATGTGTGGAAACGTGACTTCTGACACAATAATAAATTATGAAATTAAGAGAAAAAAAACCATTTTAGGACTTTTGGAAATTGTAAAAAGTAAAAACGTTGAATTTCGTGACATATAACAATTTACATTCTTCACGTATAGGATTAACTCATTTTTAGTAGGCAAAACTCCATTAATAAGCATTAAATTGACACACGATTGATAAGTATCACTGTTAGATTTGAGATACTACCAGCCCACTTATTGAAAAATAACTATGAAATGCGTCCCACCTTCTACGTACAGTTCTGTATGTCTAACTTAAAAACGTTTAAATGTTTTAAGTCCGATATAGCACTACACACAATTAAAAGTTTTATATCTTGGGTGTTGTCAGGGTTGTACTAATAAATACACTTATTTGGTACAATTGAATTTTAATGACTTCATTTCCTTTTCCTGTCTTCACAATTTCACCAAAAACTTAACAAGAATTAATTGATTATAGGTAGGTGCTGAAACTAGGAAAGAATTTTAAAATTTAACTTTAATATGGAGGTTTTGTATTTGGCGCTACCGTAGGTGTAAATTGAATTTCGGGTACTTCTTACACAACCAACTATACGTTTAGTATGTTACCATACAGACGTTTACGGCATCCTATTAAATGCCTTATCGGGCTTAAATAACACATGTTTTCTAATGTTCATACATATATGTATACATATATTATGGTATTTTTTTATAATCCTATTTTAGAAGCATTGAATTTGATAACAAAATTCCTAAACATTAATATATTACTTTTCCAATTTTCAAATTATGAAAATTTGATATATTATTACTGCAACTATTATATTGGTTACAGTTTATATTACTATACTATACTGTGAATATAATATATACAGTGAAGGACAAAAGTAGTTAACACACCATTTATTATAGATTGTTATTGTTTTATACTACAATGTATAGTGAAATTCAAATGTATTAACAATATATTGTTGATAAAACCAAAAATACTAGTATAAATTTGTGAATGGAAATAATCTGGTATATAATGTGTTTTTTAACTAGGTGTAAAAAATTTAAAGGTGTAATCCTCGATTCATTTTAGATAGAAAAAGTCTAATAAACATACATTGTATGTCCGTAAATGTTTTGTTACGAGGTGTTGAAAAGTATCAAAACAAAAATACTGGATGTTGAAATGTACTAAAAAAATCGTTTTTCTTAAATATTTTCAATACGATTCAAATTGGATCGTATTGAAAATACGATCGTCCAACAAACACACATTCGCCCGCTAAACTCTAAATATTCAATTTGAACCGTTTTGAAACAAGAAAAATGATTTTTTTGGTACGTTTCAATAATCTATATTTTGAAAACAAAGCATTTGCGAACATGTGGTTATTAGACATTTTCTACCTAAAATTAATCGAGGATTACGTCCTTAAATTTTTTACACATAGTTAAGAAACACGTTATATGTAGGTATAATTAGTACTCAAGATTGTTAAACATGACGGAAGTAGCGTTTGAGTATAAGGGTGTGTGGTTTTCAGTGGCACTGAAAATTTATTTATAATCTATAGGACGAACTCGTTTAATTAAATATTCTTAATGTCAATATAAGAAAGAACTAAGAAAAAATGTTTGGAGTGAATTGAGAACAACACATCAATTTTTTGAAGATTAGAACAATTTAGAGAGCCAGAACTTACCTAAAAGGTAATGATTTAAAGTATTACAGTATTGTAATATGTCAATATTTTTGTCTCGTACTATGTGTAAAATTTACAAAATACCCACAGACTCCTAGAAAACGTTTCAAATCTAAAAATAAACTAACAAACAAAACTTTCATAAATATTTGTTTTCTATTTTAACGACCTCAATCACATTGACATCTAAAAATATGACATATTAAACACATTTTCTTCATGATTGGTCATGATCAACTAAAAATATCTAGTGTTACCATTTTTTCTGAGTTTAATAGGCTTGGTGACATCAACAAATGCTTGGGAAGATAACTTTGCACGAAGACTCGAATGAGTTACTTCTCTTTTGTCTCACGGACAGTGCAATTTAAAGGCTCGCTTTATTGGGTAATGCAGGTTTTCTCTTATGGTGACGCTATTTTAATAATGTTCCATTTGAGATAATATAAAATATGGCAAACAAGGCAATGGCATGATCTTGATCGTATCGTTGCCGGTGGTGTTTGAATTGTAATCAGTCCCCAACTATTTTCTTCTGATACACTTCTTCTTGTATTATTTATGCCGTACAAAATATAAAAACGAAAATATTTCCAAGCTGTTACTGAGAAAAGAACCACTCTATAAAACGGGGTACCCAAGAGATATTGTTCATTTTCAGCTTCATCTCTCCGAACCGTGGTTCAACAACAAAGCGATTTAACAAAAGCCACATCTGGCGGTGTTATATATTACACCTCACAAAAGACCGTGAATAAGTTTGACCCTAGAAGACAGGTACCGAAGAATCCTTAGCATATAAATGCGTCTTTTGTACCACACTTCTTCGTTGTCGGATCGGACGGAGGTGCATCAGGATTTTTGTCTGGTGCCTTTTCAATTTCTTTTATACCTAATCCGGTTTAGTTGAAGCTGTTTTTTTGTATTAATCGTAGGTAAAAATTTCTTATCCTGAGCTATGAAATTTAATCGTTATGAGTGACTCCAATATTCAACATTCTCGAAAACATGGTAGTCGTTTGATAAAAACGATCAAATTAAATGTCGTATTAAAACTTGATAAAACCATTGGAACTGGTTTGGTTATCAGGCATTCACGCATGTTCCTCACAATTGGATTACTAAAAACTGAAAAATTACGATAGTGAAATCGTTCTGTTTGACAATGCTGTATTTAATCTGAAAATTTCTGAAATGTTCCGAAAGTGAAAATTTACTCGACAACCTTGACTTTCATTGAAAAATATAATGATTTAGGTTCATTATCGGCGAGCCCAAGAACAAGATAACCACATTCGGAATTAATTCTAAACGTATTTCTCCGACAAGTGCAAACGAGGAGCCGGAGATGTTGGCGGTGTGTAGTCGCTTTAGAAACAATTTTTGCGTCTGATCGTTTCCAGTCTTTCCGGGTTCGTTGGGTTTTATAACAGGAATTATCTATCGCCTGGCGCATAATTTAATAGATCAGCAGCGTGATAATTGCATATATACAAGGAAACTCAAATCAAAATATATAGAACTACCTTTCAAGTAGCCAGAAATGCCACCCGTGAAATCGACAGTTAGCGATGTTAGCTTTGTAACGACTTTTTTAATAGAACTTTCTTCGAAAAAACAATAAATTCCTTAATTACAAAAAATAAACATTTACATCCTGTATAAATGGCATATATTAAAGGCAGTTGTTTGTCTTATTTTTACGTTAAGATTTCTTTATTTAACCTGAGGGCATTATGAGATCTTGACGGCTACCAAGAAACCAATCAAGTTTTTAAAGCTTACTTTTCGTTGTATGACTTTATCCTTATGTAAAATTTTTATTAATTAACACTTTACGTACTAAGTTTCTTCCGAGGAACTCCGATATAGTATTTTGCATATTGGCATAACAATGCCTGTATAAACTTCAAATTTAAATAAATTCCACTATTATACATTTATTTAAATTTTTAAAACAGCATATTTGAAACCATCATAAACTCATCTAGAAAAATTTATAGTGTTATAAATAAAAAATTCGATTATACAGAGTGATTCATAACTGAGAACATTGATGCAAAAACGGTCATGATAAATCACAAATATGTAAGTTTTTTAGGAAAGTCAAATACATTTTTTCCATATGTTTTTTATATAATAATAGTAAAGTAAACGTCGTACACAGCAATGATAATCGAACTTAAACTTAAATGATTGCGGGATACAGAAAAAGAATGGAAAAAATAAAATTTGGTGTAAAAATGGGATAAGTCATTCCGACTTATCCCCATCTTGTATCAAAGATTAGTTCTGAGATAAGTCAAAAGTACTATCAACAACTTTGTTGTTAATCACTTGATTTGTGCAATCCAAGTAGTTTAGGCAAAATACTATGTGCAGTCATCGAGGTTTAAGGGGTGAAACCCACCCCCAAAGTTTATACCTGTATATATAATTTTTTGTAGATATTTTTTCCGGACCTTGACAAGTCGATGGAAAATTGAAAGACGAACATTTTGCTTTTTTTTCATTGTTCTAACTCATGGATCAAAAGTTATCGCCAAAAAACGAAAAATTAACGAAACTTTGGGGGTGGGTTTCACCCCTTAAACCTCGATGACCGCACGTAGCATTTTGCCTATGTTCTTAGATAGGTCTAAACTACTTGTGTGCAAAATTTCATCAAAATCGGGAGGGGGGCACTCCGAAATGTTCCCTTGTAAGTTCAATCTGTATACACAATTCAATTTTGGCAAAATGATGACTTATTATTCCCTTATTGCACCAATGACCTCAATTAGTTTTCCTAACTTTTAGATATAGTATATCCTGAGATTAAATTATGAAAAATAATTCATATAAATATATATCCAAAAATGCTTCGTTTCGGAAATACATAATATTATTTCATTGTCACATAATTATGTATTAAGTTTCAATAAAAATGTTGTTCAAAGGTCTGCAAAGGTTTAGTTTTTAATGTTTTTCTTAAAAACCTAGTCAGGTACAAAAAAAAACCAAAGAATCCAAAAAATAGAATTTTTAGTTGGATTAATCAATCAAATTTTAAAATTTGTAAAACATTTATTGAGTGCTATTTTTTTCGACATAAAACTAATCGACCTGCCCCATGGGCACGCCCTGATAAAACTTGATTAACAGTATTAACTCCAAAAGATACCCTATAGAGATATCAATACAAATCAACTGTGTAAATTTCATTAAGATCGATTAAAACTTTTTTTGAAAATTGAAAAGAATAACATATTTTTTTAACAAATTTTAACGCCCTCTATTTCCGAGACGAAGCATTTTTGAATATATATTTATATGAACTTTTTTTCATATTTGAACTCTAGGATATCTATCTAAAAGTTATAAACACTAATTATGAATCACCCTGCATAGGGTGTAGAATCTAAACTTTTAACATAATAGATATTAATCATGTAGAAAAAAAGGTGATCTCAAATTAACTGAAAAATCTCGAAGATCTTTATAGATGAATATCAAATTTTTACATAATATGCATATAAAGGGTGTTCCAACAGGGACGCTCGAACTTTGACAATGTATAGTGGGCATGTTGGTGAAGTTACACCTATTAAAATTGTAGGGTGTAGAAATTAGTGTTTAACAAATTATCATGGAAAGCTACAGGGTTGAGTAACGCGCGTAAATCATTACACTAGTACATTACCAGAATGAGTGTTCAGTTTGAAGTACGTTCCATGTGCTACGTAATATTTGCTATGCACGCGATCGTCCTGTTGGTGTAGTTTTATACGGGTGCAGGCCCAAGCCCTGATACAAAATTCGCCAAGTTGAAGTCTGCAGAAACCATTGCTGCAGTGAACGAGTCTTCGAAGCAGTAAATTACTCATAGCGCTCAAGAACTGCGGTCTTTCGCAGACTTCAACTTGATGAATTTTGCATCAGGACTTGAGTCTGCACCCGTAAAAAACTATACCAACAGGATGATCGCGTGCACAGTAAATATTACGTAGCGCAGAGAACGTATCTCAAACTGAACACTCATTCTGGTAATGTACTAGTGTAATGATTTACGCGCGTTACTTAACCCTGTAGCTTTTCATGATAATTTGTTAAAGACTAATTTCTACGCCTTCCAAATTTAATAGCTGTAGCTTCACCACTATGCCCGCTGTAAAATGTCAAAGTACGAGCGTCCTTATTGGAACACCTTTTATTATTAAAGGATGAATATAAAATAAACAAATAAAGAGTTCCATTAATGAGTAACGAGATAGTAAAAAAACAAATATGTAAAAGGGTTAAAATGTAAAATATGCCATTCGAATTATACTAAAAAAATGTAAAATAGTAGTAAATAGTAGTGCTTTAAATATATGATACTAGTATATAATGGTTTAAAAGCCGAAGTTTTGAACATTTCAAATTTATTGTTGGGCAGGACTTATGTCCTGCCCTGCAACAGATATCAACTTGATTTTTTGAGTGTTTAAAGATAATTCACACAATCCACTACTACTATACATAATGGATTTGTTTAATAAAGTTTCTTTTTCATAAACCAGATGCATTAAGAGATACAGTGCAAATAGTATTATTTGGATAAAAGATAAAAAATCTCCTAAACGGTTAAATTTCAACATAGGCACTATTTAACAAAAAATATATATAATTTCGTGAAAAATCTAAAAAACTAACAATATATAGGATGTTTACTAAAAACTTATGATAAAATTCCAACGATAAACAGAAAAATTAGCAACGAAAGCAGAATGTTGAGAATTTAATAATACAAAACATAATTTCTAAAATAGACTTGTTTAGTTCTGATAAGAATAATTGGTTATTTATGCTTTGGTGAATGAGTAAAGAACACACCACTTCATCTTAATGAGTTCTATCTACAACCTTCTGCACTTAATTGCGCAAAATTCATCATAATAAATAAAGGCAGGATACTTTCAGTACATATGTCTCAAAGGAAAAAAATGTAAAATCTTCAATGAAAAACTAATATTTCGGGATCATTCGAACCGTTCAACACTTCGTTCTTTTTATTTATAAAACGACTTAAGAAAATTTTGGAATACACTAACCTGTTTTGACTAATCTTTCTGGTTTCAATTCGTCTAAAAAGACCACATCCTCTATCTCAGTTTTTCCCGAATCGGCCATGTCACTTAAAAAATTATTCACAACTTTTTTTAAATAATAAATTTATATAATTGATATAAAATTTAAAAAAATGAATACAGGACAAAAACATCTTGAGGAAGCCATTACAACTGAATGTCATATATCAATAATGTCAATGAGAATCAGTGGCGACAACACATTTTTGTTTCTTCTTAAAATTAGTACAATATAATGATGATGGTTTGTAATTAAGGGAAAAAAAATTATTAACACTATAACGGTTATTTCTATTTATAGAAGTGAAATATAAATGAAGAAAAAAAAAACGATGCCGCACCGCATTCGATATTATTAGCCCATTATTACTTGTGTCAAAATAAGTTCTGACAGACGTCATCTAATTACTGTCAAACGAACGTCAATTTCTTTTTCGGAGTTGTTTTCATACAGGTTAGTTTAAAAAATTAAATCTTTGTTCATCTAGAGAAAATTTAGAAAAAATGAATCGGAAATATTGCTTTTCAAGTTTTATTTTCCATACCAATTTGATATACGAATATATTTTTCAGTAATTATTCATAACTTTTAGGTCAAGATGGTTCAAAGACTTGTATTCAGGAGACGACTGTCTTACAATACTAAAAGCAATAGAAGGCGAATGTAAGTATATTAAAGACATGTGTTCAGGAGGTGATTTATTAGTAAAACTTTCAGTGCTACTAAGACTTCAAATAGTATAGTATAAATATTTCACAAACATTTTTACCTAAATAAATACCTAACCTCAATTTACAATCGAACGGTGAAATTTATAATTTCATCTCTAATATATGATGTATTAGGCTAGAGTCCTGATTAAAATTGATGCAAACATTTTCGTTCAAAATCTCTGATCAATTTTTTACGTTATACAATTTCTGTATATTGGACTGGATATAAAATTAATTTTAAGTTTTTTTCAGTGTTCGCACTCCAGGCAGTAAATTGGTTTACCAATATTTGAAAAAACCTAAGAAGATTCCAAGATGTGGACAATGCAAAGATAAACTTAGAGGTATTCAACCTGCCAGACCTCAAGAAAGATCCAGACTATGTAGAAGAAAGAAGACAGTCAAACGGGCGTATGGTGGAGTTTTGTGCCACAAATGTGTCAAAGAAAAGATTGTTCGAGCATTTCTTATTGAAGAACAGAAAATCGTTGTGAAAGTTCTTAAAGCCCAGCAGGCCTCTAAGAAAAAGTAAATTTAATAAATTGACATTAAATTGTACACGACTTCTTTATTTCCTTAATAAATATCCTAAATTCTGTTTCAGTCATTATGAAACAGAATTAATTATTATACATGTTTTTTCCATAAGACCTGTTTTCTTGAAGGTAAAAATTTTGAAATAAGCGGGAAATATCAGTTGGCAACCATGGAACCTAAACTCGTAAGTCGGTTCACGATTGGTCATAAATATGTATGAAACTCCCGCCGTCTTCTAATTGTCATTAGTGTCAACGTAATGGTTGGGACAATTACTATTTGTATATTTTTAAACGCGTTAGTTGGTTCTTTTGTAGAAATTAATTGTTATTTCCAATTTATTATATAAAATTGTTCAGTTTACGTGTCAATTTTACATAAAACTATTGATGCTAAATGTTTAGATCTTTTTCACTTAAAAATCAAGTGGTGACTCTATAGTATAAACTTTGAGGGAGATTTAACATCATAAGGCACAATGGGTGCTCGCTTAAAACATATAGAAGTAGAAAATTTCAAATCCTACAAAGGGCGTAGAATTATTGGTCCCTTAAAATCATTCAATGCAGTCATTGGACCCAACGGTTCCGGTAAGACTTAATTTTTTATTTTTACATTTATTTTTCATTTAAGTAGTAGAGCAGTTAATAATTTGCAATATTTCCAGGAAAATCCAATTTTATGGATGCTATAAGTTTTGTAATGGGTGAAAGAACTCAAAGTCTTCGAGTAAAAAGATTAAGTGATTTGATTCATGGAGCTGCTATAAGTAAACCAGTTTCCAGAAGGTGGGATAAACAGCGTTTTATAGTTTGAAATTCAGCCTTACCTTATTTGTTTTAGTGCTTCAGTTACTGCAGTATTCATTTTGGGTGAAGATGACGAGAGAGAAATAGCATTTCAAAGATCTGTTCATGGATCTTCTTCAGAATTCAAAATCAATGGCAATGTACGTGTAATTTTTTTTATTTTCAATGTAAATCTGTACCTGAAAAATCGAGCCAAATGAAAACCTCAAAAGTGCTAATACAGTGACAATGTAGTTGATCTCAAAGTTAAAATAACAATACCTTAATACCTATCAAAATCTGCATAAGTATGAAATCAAAGAAGATGTCTTTCTAATAAAAGTTGTGTTCTTGTAAGAGAAGAAGCAAAGAGTAGCCTCAAGTCCTTGCAGATCCTTAAACAAAATCAAAGAAACCAAAGAGATACTGTGGCTTATTATGACTGATTAAAATCTAAGTACAATAAAATCGCGATAACGTGAACAAAATAAAACCACACCTGTTCACACTAGTGAAAGGTTCACATTAACGAGAAGTGTTCAAAATAGGTTTCTAATCACTTCACGAGAACGCTTTTTAGACTAATTAAATGTCTGTGTTTTGATTTATGTTGCATGTTGATAAATAGATTAAAAAAAAAAGATTTTTTTTGTGAGAATCTAAATCATAAACGGTAACTACAATTGTTCACGTTATCGAGAATGGATTACGTTATGCGATGATCAATGGAATGAAAATATTATTCATCTTAGTCGGAGGTTCACATTATTCAGTGTTCACACTATCGCGACTCTACTGTAATTACCAAATTTTTTCTTTTTGGTCTACTTAAAAGGAACGATGTATTAATGAAGCAATGTTTGAATGACTGACCAAAGAAATTTTTTCCTTTAAGCATTTTTAGAATGGTGGCAGTATGGATTTCATTTGACTCTGCTTCGTACGATTTAATTAAGGCTCTTGTGCTTTCAGAACAGTATTATTGAAGTTTTGTAATATTGTTTAAGCTGGCACATAAATGAAACTTTACCTGCATTTTTAATAATTTCAAATATAAGGTGTAGGGTACATATCATAATAAATACACATTTTTGCTTTAGAACTCCTTTGTTGCAATGTATAGTATAAAACTACTGAGGTAACGATACAAAGAAGTATTCTTCTTCTTTCTTAATTATGATTTTCCTTTATTTTATTTTTTTTTATAAACTCTATTTTTACTTCAGATTGTCACAGCTAATGACTACCACAGCGAATTAGAAAAATTAAAGATCAATGTTAAAGCTAAAAACTTTTTAGTATTCCAAGGGGCAGTTGAATCAATTGCAATGAAAAATCCTAAAGAAATGACAGCATTATTTGAGGAAATCAGTGGGTACGAAAAGTGTAAAATTCAATTCAAACATTTCAGATACAATTTTTATTTTAATTAAGGTCTGGAGCATTAAAAGAGGAATATGACAAACTGAAATTGCAACAACAAAGAGCTCAAGAAGAAATGAATTTTGCACTTCAAAAGAAAAAAGGTATTAATGCTGAACGAAAAGAGGCCAGATTAGAAAAGGAAGAGGCAGATAAATATGCCCGTTTCAAAGACGATTTGGTAAATGATGTTAATTGTAAACGTCAAATTTGTTTTCATTTTTTATTTACATAGAATGAGAAATTAGTGGAACATCAATTGTTTAAAGCATTTCATAATGAACGGGCAATGAAAACACGTGAACTTGAATTGAAATCAAGACAAAAAGAACTGGAGAAAATTGAAAAAAAGAAGGAAAAAGCTGAAGATATACTTAAGGAAAAGAAAAAGGAAGTTGCAAGATTAAACAGGTAATCGTATTTATTTTGTCTTCTTAAATTTTTAATTTACGTTTCATTGCAGGGAGTTAGCGAAAATCGAACAAGACATCAGAGAAGTTGAAGTGGAAATATCCAAAAAGAAACCTATGTTCATAAAGTCCAAAGAAAAAGTATCATACTTTCAGAAAAAAGTATTTTTAAAAAAAAATTTTGTAAACAAATTAAAAACAAAATTAAATTTCAATAGGTAGAAGGAGCATACAAAACATTAGAACAGGCCAGGGAGGCACACGAAGCTCACATGAATGATATTCGTAAATTGGAAAATGAACTTGCCGAAGTAGAGAAATTAAAAGCAGAGTACGAGGAACAAATTGCCGGTGAATCGCAGAGCCAGGGTCGTGATGTTCATTTGGAAGATGCTCAAGTACGTGAATATCATCGATTAAAAGAAGAAGCAGCTAAAAGGTCCGCAAGGTATATGCAAGAATTGGACTCTGTTAATAGAGAACAGAAAGCTGACCAAGATCGATTGGACAATGTGTCCAGATTGCGTACTGATGCTGAAAACAAGCACTCGCAAAAGTGTCACGAAAAAGAAGAAATGGAGAAACGAATAGACAAATTAATGGAACACATTCGGTATATCCAAAAAAGTTGTTTTTTTTACAGCCCTAATATTATATTTCAATACAGTACTAGCGAGCAAGCATTAAGCGATCAGAAAAAGTTACTCAAAGATCTTCAATCGGACGTTGGTTCATCGAAAAATCGTGTTCAAGAAATTCAAAAGCAACTTGATGACGTCATGGAACAACTAGGTGATGCCAGAACCGACAAACACGAAGATACTAGAAGGAAAAAGAAACAGGAAATAGTGGACAGATTCAAGGCAAATTACCCTGGAGTTGTAAGTAGATAACAATTTTTTAGATATACTTTATACTCAGTGATATAATAATTGCAGTACGATCGAATGATTAACATGTGCCAACCCGTTCATAAAAGATACAATGTCGCTATCACGAAAGTTCTTGGTAAATACATGGAAGCTATAGTTGTTGACAACGAGCACACTGGACGACAATGTATCAAATATTTGAAAGAACAAATGTTAGATCCGGAAACTTTTCTACCTCTCACGTATTTACAAACTAAACCTGTCAAGGAAAGGCTCAGAAATATAACGGATCCTAAAGGAGTTAAATTAATCTATGATGTGTTGCAATTTTCACCACCTGATATAGCTAATGCTGTTATGTTTGCTACAAACAACGCATTAGTTTGTGAAACTCCTGAAGATGCCAGTAAAGTTGCTTACGAACTAGGAGGCAGATATGATGTACGATTCAATAAACAAATTAAACATGCTTATGTTTTGAGTCTTTTTAAGATAAGTTTTTGTTTATTTATTATAGGCGGTAGCGTTGGATGGTACTTACTATCAGAAATCAGGCATCATATCCGGAGGAAGTGTAGATTTAGCACGAAAAGCTAAAAGATGGGACGAAAAGCACGTTTCACAACTTAAGGCCCAAAAAGTACGTAGTAATTCAAGTTCATTTATAAATATTGTTTGGGTTTAATTATTCCATTTTTAGGAAAAATTGACTGACGAATTGCGTGAGGCCATGAAAAAATCACGAAAAGAATCTGAAATGAATACTGTTGACTCCCAAATAAGGGGTTTAGAAATACGATTAAGATACTCAAAATCAGATTTAGAAACAACAGTAATTATCTTATAATTATTCTTAGAGCTAAATAGTTAATTTGTATCTCTTTAGAGTAAACAAATTACCACCATACAAAGAGAAATCGACGATTTGGTGGAAGAAATGAAGAAATATGGACCGGAAATTGAAGCAATCGAAAAAGGAATGCAAAGCCGTGAACAACAAATTGACGAAATTAAATTACGCATGAATACTGTAGAAGACGATGTCTTTTCAGATTTTTGTCATGAAATCGGTACGTGTAACATTAAAAGCTAATTGTTGTGTGTTGTAAAATTTCAATTATCGATTTTTGTAGGTGTTAAAAACATCAGACAATATGAAGATCGTGAATTGCGTGCTCAAGAAGAACGTAAACAGAAACGACTCGAGTTTCAGATGCAAATGAATCGTATCACGAGTAGTTTGGAGTTTCATAAAAGTCGCGACACTCAAAGCAATGTGAGCCGTTGGGAAAGAACTGTGAGTGATGAGGAAGAAAAACTAGAAACAGCCAAAAAGCAGGAGGCCAAGCAAAGAGATGAAATCGATAAGGAATTGAAAAACCTTGAAGAACTGAAAGCTAAAAAGATGTCCAAGAAAAAGGAGGTCGATGAAATGGAAGAGGAACTAGGTAGAATTTGGACAAACTGTTGTATGAAAAATGTTATACTTGAATTTACTTGTAGGAAAAGCACGAAGGGAAGTGGGGGCTGTGAATAAAGACATGCAATCTGTTCAAAAAGCCATTGTGACCATTGAATCAAAAATTGAAAGCTTGAAAAGCGATCGCCATGCTATTTTGCTCCATTGCAAGGTAGTTATTTACGTGATTAAGGGTTTAATCTACGAATTAAATTCATATTTTTCTATATTTCAGATGGACGACATTCCAATTCCAATGATAACAGGCAATATGGAAGATATTGTAGCCGTTGACCAATCCTCTAATGATACTGGCAGTAGTAATAGTACCCTACAAAGATACGAAAGAGAAGCTAGAATACAACTAGATTATAGTATGTTATCGGATGATCTAAAAGATCTCGAAGAAAAAGACGACATTAAGAAACGTGAGAGTAAATTATTAAAAGGCGTCCAAAGTTTGCAAGACACGTTGGAAAAAATTCAAGCACCTAATTTAAAAGCTATGGAAAAACTAGAAATTGCACAAGGCAAATTGCAATCGACCAATGAGGAATTTGAAAATTTCAGGAAACAAAATAAAAAGGCAAAAGCAGCTTTTGAAAAAATCAAATTACAACGTTACGAGAAATTCACTGCTTGTTTTGAACATGTCGCTGATCAAATTGATAACATTTACAAGTCGCTGTCTCAAAATCAATCTGCTCAAGCATTTTTAGGTGAATGTTCCACAGACTTACTTCAACTGTTAGTAATTTACCTGTATAATTTTCAGGAGCGGAAAATCCGGAGGAACCATATCTAGATGGTATTAATTATAATTGTGTAGCTCCAGGAAAACGATTTCAACCGATGTCGAATTTGTCCGGAGGAGAGAAAACTGTGGCAGCCTTGGCTTTGCTATTTGCAATTCATAGCTATCAGCCGGCTCCGTTCTTCGTTCTTGATGAAGTGGATGCTGCTCTGGACAATACGAATATTGGGAAAGTGGCGAAATTTATTAGCGAGAAAAAGGAATCGCTGCAGATAATCGTTATTTCTCTAAAAGAAGAATTCTATTCTCATGCCGATGCTCTTATTGGAATTTGTCCAGAGGTTTGTTGGATTTTTACTACCTAAATGGTGTCATACATTTTTTTTCCTTAATGTTTCAGCCTGGGGACTGTTTAATTAGCAAAGTGTTAACGATGGATCTAACAACATTCGAACACATTTAAATTAGCTCGTAGCACTTTTGACCGTATGAGCGTTTTCCATGTTATGTTGATGTTTTGTTTAGGCATTAAAAACTTACGTGTATAACAATAATTTTATCAGATTATTTATATATATTTTCCAATAGTTTAAGCTAAAGAATATTGTAGTAATTTTGTCTTACTTTTTATTGCTTTTAATGAAAATTGTGTTTAGTGTTTTACCTATTTTAACATGCAGAAGAATCCCTAATTATTTGTAGAAAAATCATTTCCCTGTGGTTTTTCTCGATTATTAAAATTTAAATTTAATAAAAATTCAAGATATGTTTCCAAATCAACAATATTTGTATTGTTTTCCTACAAGAGTGGTTCGATTGGTGAACGGAATATACAAATTCGCCTGTCATATTCTTTATTACTGGCAATGTCTAGATTTAACAGAACCTACAATTTAATAATGACAATATTGCAAAAGTTCCTTTCTTAATGAACGTATAATTGCGTAGGTGTCTTAATCGATACAAAACTGTGATTGAAATACACTCTTAGACAAAATTAATGCATTAGCAAAATTTAGTGTTACTTATAAAGTCGTATATTATCTTACATATCAAGGTATGTAAGTTAATCTTGAACATTGAGTGGTTTGTGGGCGACTTAAGGGAAGTTAGAGTTGACTTATATAAATATGATCTATTTAAAAAAACTTGTATTAATTCAACTTCTTACGCATTATTAGTAATAGTCAATTTAATGTCATCAAAAAGTACTTGCCTCTTTTTATTGACACTTGATGATAGACTATAGGCGTAAATTGATTTTAACTATTTACCCAGGCCACAACTGTCGCCATTAATCATTCCAAATGTAAACCTAGCTTAAGTCTTAATTTACCAGATAAACATGAAAGAATTGGGACGGAGGCGATCAGAAGAAGAAAGGTTGCCGAATAATTTTTACGAACTTTTTAGATGAAGTGTTAATTTTGTCTAGGAGTTTTACATACTCTACACAAAAAATAGCAAGCTCAAAAGTGTCATGAGTCTTTTCCGCAGAACGTTTAAAAGTATAAAAGAATCAATATTGTTTAACCTCTAAGTTATTTTCATAATTATTGCTGTAATCGATAATTAGAACTTTGATGTTCATGTAAGTCGACTGTACATGTCGTCCAACTGAGGTTTGAAATAAGCTTTCAATTGTGGACGTTTACTTTTCAATGTCGGAGTCAATAAACCGTTCTGAACACTGAACGGATCAGGATGAAGATAAATGTCTTTCACCTTAAAATAAAAACATAATTGGAAACGTTTCTTCAAATTAAATAATTACTTTACCTGTTCAAAAGATTTCAGGCCACTTTCCTTACCCCAGGCAATCATATCGTCAATGATTAATTGTTTCACTTCGGGGTGGTTGCATAAAATGCTAAACGTGCCTGTAATACCGTTTTCTTGTGCCCAACATTTTATTACGTCCACATCTGGTACAACTACTGCCACAATACATGACTGAAAAATCAATATATGGATGTGATTTTATTAAAGATTGTATTATGGACCTTTAGTGATTCTCCATAAACAAATACTTGAGCTACGTATTGCGATCGAATGTAGATATTTTCAATTTTCTCAGGAACTATGTATTCACCTTGCGAAAGTTTAAATATATGTTTTCTCCTGTCGATTATCTTTAATGTGCCATTCTGTAAATAATAAAAAATCAGAATATGTTTATTTTATGTAGTTTTAGTTAAGTCTTACTGGCAGCCACATTCCAATATCGCCTGTATGATGCCAACCTTGTTCGTCTACTACTTCTTCAGTTTTAGCAGGATCTTTAAAATACCCTTTAAACACATTGGTTCCCTTAACGCACACCTCGCCTTGATTATTTCTAGACCAGTATTCCATTTCAGGTACGTCACACAATTTTATACAACAACAAGCCAGAGGTGGGCCTACGTGTCCAGGAACATGATCACCTTGTATTGTAAGGGTAACAGGGGCACAACACTCAGTTTGACCATATCCTTCAACAACCTAGGAAAAATCAAATTTGTACAAGTTTTTAAGAAGTAACTACGTTACTCACCACACATCCCATAGCACATCGTATAAATGTAAGGACATTCTCTGCCAGTGGTGCAGAACCGACCAGCATTAGTCTCAATTTTCCACCCATACCTTCTTGTACTTTTCGAAACACTAACATATCCCAAAAACTATTTCGCCGTACAATTCCTCTAAAAATTGCAAAAATAAGCCATGTTAACAATGTCAGTTCCATATTAAACTGATTTTAGTGTTTACCACATTTATAGTTTGAAAAGTGTATTTTTAGTGTATACAAAATATTAATTGAAGCAAGAAAAATAAATATCATTACCTTTTCAGTTCAGCTTCTTTTGAACTAATTCCCATATTAAACAATAATTTTTTAATAGGATTTCCCGAAATATCGGATTGCACCTTATCGTATATCCTGTTTAATAATCTCGGTACCGCAGGTGTAACAGTGGGCTTTAAAGCTTTCATATCGTCTGACAGTCTTCTGACATCTCCGAGGAAAAATCCCACGGAACCACCCTGCATGTACATGGCAGACTAAAAAAATCGAGTATTCAAATAGCTAAATAGTTTGTAAATTCAATGCTTACTTCACAGCACCGTTCCATCATATGAGCTAATGGTAAAAATGATAACATAACATCATCGCTTCTGAGTCTATGATCACCGAATTGCAATACAACTGCACTCATGGAGGCTACAACATTTTCATGAGTCAACATGACTCCTTTTGGTTGACCAGTAGTTCCGCTCGTATAACAAATTGTACACAAGTCTGATGGCGAGGGAGGCTGAAATGCACTAATTAGTAAAACAGTTAAATTTAGGTTCTCGAATATTATTAGTACCACTTCAGGGTTGTTTGCTTTGGATCCCAACATTTCGACATCGTGAAGCTTTAGAATCTCCACGCCCATATTTTTCGCCCTTTGTTTAGTTGCTGGTCGTACATCTTTAAACACTATTAGTGTTTTTAGGCACCTAGGAGATTTTTCTAATATTGAATTGCATTTTGCATCGTCCTCAACTAAAATTACTTTGATTTCGGCTAAAAATTAATTTAGTTTCTGGACAAACAATTCCATTTAACTGACATTTCCTTACCATGCTTAATAATAAACGAACACGCATCTGCCCCTAACGTGTCATACAAAGGAACAATAACCATACTGTAACAATAAGCCGCTTGCTCAACTAAAATCCATTCTGGACAATTGATGGCATATATTCCTATCATCGTATTGGTGCCGGGTTTTAATCCAACTTCCAGGAAGCCAGAGCCCAAGTTCCGGGCTCTAAGCAAAGCTTCGTTATAAGTGAGCCATTGGTATGGTTTTGAATAGGAGTCTCTCCAACCAAGACATGGCCCATTATCTATTTTTTACAGTTTTACTTTTGAATTAAGAATGGGTGAAAAAAGAAACTCTGTTTACTTGAAATTTTAGCTCCTCTCCTAAAGCTCTCGAAGAGTGTTGTGGCATCTGGATGTAAATAGCTCACAAATTTGCCTTGTCTAGCATCTTTGTAAAATTTAGAAACTCTTATTACATCTGGTCCCTGCAAGTACATAGTACGTAATTAGTTTATGGACAGCCTAAATTATTCATATTCATTATTGCATTTGTTTAATGCCATGAGGAGTATTAGTGACCGATATTATCGTTCAACATATAATGTCGACTATCAAACGTTGAAAAATTGAGCTGTCTCTTAGTCAAATCTTTGCTTTTCTTGAAGTATTCTTAAGGTATAGAAGACTTTGTTAATGATATATTTTAATAAAAAAACAGTTGATAGTGACGGTATCAAAGGAAAAACTCCATTTGAGCACTTTCTCACTAAAGCGAAATAAGGCATACTTGGGAGTGAACAAATGGAACCTATTGATATTCTATGTAGAATGAAGCTACAATACAACAATTGAATACCGCTTTTCTATATAGTGATAAGCCACAAAAACAAATTATTGAGTTATTGCACGTCAAAGTATTTGAACGTAATCTAAAATGTATTAGTGAAACTTGAAAATTTTTGGCATTATGTCGATACCCGTAGGATGACCGCTACAACTCTTCTACAATCGCTTACTATGTATTACTAGGTGTGAAAAAAGCAATAATATTGATTTTTGTGTTTACGTGGCTTATCACTATGTAGAAAAGTGGTCTTCAATTCATGTTTTATGCTCTCCAGCATATGAACTAATGTAAAATCAAAATGAATTCTGTAAAAAATGGTCTAAATATGGTAATGCAACAGTGATGATCATTCAAAATTTGAAGTTTGAGTATTCCTTTTTATTATCGTGAATTCGATCAAAACAAATTCTTTTGGTCCACTTAAATAATGGTAGCCAATGCTGAAATGGTCATGGTACATACCTTAATGTCGGTTAAAAAGATTATTGATTCTCTTTAAATATTGATAAACTTCCCAAACAATTGATGGCGTGTATATACTATGTATGTATATACATACAAAAAACGACAAAATTTTAAATTGTTAAATAAATCCTAAACAAGTGAGAATTGAGTGGTACTTTATATGAACTTTTTTGTCGCACATGAGCCCCTGAACATCCTACTAAAATTTCTCCGGAGATAAATTACTCACCCTGTAGAATATAATAAAAATCGTAATGTAAACAATTGACTCCACCTCGTATTGAGATCGAAACAGAGAAAAAAAGCAAAGACAACGAGAAACAATAAAAGTTAACGTATTCGATGTACAAACTTTGTAATAAAATGTTTTATTGTAAATTATCCTATTTTAAAACTGTCTATACGAGCATGAAACTAGTTCCATAGCGCCAAATATTTAAAATTTCATAATCCATGACCTCACAAGTGATGAAAGTTAATTAAATATTCCATTAAAAATTCTTAATAATAGAAGATAATTAGCTGTTACATCATGAAATTTGAGAGCATTATTATATACTATGTAAAAAATGAGATTGTTAATGTTATAGGCCCCATATCAAAAACAACTAACTCATTGTCATTTGGCAGGTTTCCCGCCAAATTAAAATATCTGTTATTAAAACTCATATATAAAAACTTACCACATTAATATAAACAATTGTCAATTCAAAACAGAGTGCTTTTCGAAAAAAAAAAACATTTTATTATTTTTTTTTTTCATGTTATGGCAACATGCTTGTAATTTTTAGTTTGCATTCTGTGAACACTCGTGTATAATAACGACTTATTTATATGGAACATTAAATAATTTAATGTTACTGTTAGTATAAATTTATCCAGTTCCAACTTTGAATTTAACGACTTTTTCTTCAAAGTGTATTTTTTTTCTTTTGTCACGAATCCAAACTTTTTTCGAAAAACTTCTTAACATATTGTCAACTTACTTGCCAATTGTACGTATCCGATTGATTGTTTAAATTAATTGGAGTGATAATCGGAGATACACTTTTACAACACCCACTCATTCTCCAAGTTTATGAATGAAAATGAGTATATGTATTTACTATTAATTCACTTCGCAGTTTGAATTCAACTATTTTGCACAACCAAAAAAAAAATAGATACTAAAACGTTTCACAGACAAAGTTGACTCACATCGACGATCAACCAATTTTCTCTCTAGCAACTATAAAACACACTGAGTTACCACTTGGCTACCGTTCAATATTATTTGAAGTTAAAATTAATACGAACTTATATATGAGGATTATACAAAATACTAATACATGTGTCATACAATTTAAGAGGGAAGTACCATTAAAACCAAGCAGCGCAATCTATCATAAAATGCAAGCAAAAAGGTTGATACTAGGCTCTACCAAACATGATGAAAGATTGCGTTAAGATGTCCTGTTCTTTCTGTTTTTTTTTTTAATCCATATGTCTCTTAAGCTGTTTACATACGGGTGTCCTTTGGAAATGCCCATCACGGTGGTTAATGACATTAAATTATGTCATTGGCTAGAGACATGCACAATGATTATCACATATTTCAGAAATTGACAAAATGAATTCCAATTTGATCTGATTTTTATCAAGTAACTATGCTTTCCTTAAAAATCAAGCAATAACAATGACGTAATATTAAAGAAGTACTTCTATTTTGTATTAAAACTGTAGATGATCTTAAAAATAGTTCACTCAACGTTCACAATTATTTGTATTTTACAATTTTTCATATTTATATTATTTCCATTTTCCAATCACACCAACCCTATAAAAAAAAGAAATTAAGAACGTAGCAACACTAACGTCACGAGTTTATCCGTTTTGCACCAAAATGCTATTCTGGTTTATTGTATTATAACCAGTAGTCACGCCGTTGATCACACGTCAGGAAAACTTTGATCGAAAATATTGTTCGACTGGCAATTCTCTAAATATAAACTTGGTATTTAATATCACTTAAAAATAATACGGTTTCAGGTCTATTTCAGTAAAAGTGTACGTAATATACATAACAATTAACAATAAATTGTAATTAAAGTCAAATTAAACAAACTATACATAGCCTGAAATATTCATTTGCCACTATTGAAAAACAATTGCAATTATTTAGTAATTGTGATTTTGAAATCGCCTTCTAATAAGACAATTTAACGATGTTTAGAGGTACATTAATGTCCCATGTTGTTAGATTAACAGAAATGAGTCGACCACGCAACTTAAGATAAGTTTGACTCTAGAAATGATATGAGGCCAATTTATTACAAATCGTTATTCCTAATTGGCGTAAAAAGGTGCCAATAATGTCACATGCAAGTCATCACGAAAAACATGCGTTTTACCAGTAAAGAGCTAAGCAAAGCTCTGACATCTGCTCAATATGAACGCGATCACGAGAAAAATTAGAACAGCTAATGCACAGTTGTTTATAAAAGAATATGAAGTTATATTATATTAAATTACGAAATTCCATTTTACATGAGAACAACAAGGTTAGAGAATTTTACATTCAGATAAATAGGTAAAAAAATCTCAATTTACCACATGAACGTGAATTAATTGAGTAGAGGTCAGGAGGGAGAGAGAACAGAGAAAGAGAGAGAGGTTTTATGTTTTAAGAGATGAGTAAACTTCTGGGGAAGAATTTGTTTTCATGGTCTTATAGATTTCTGTAAGGAGCACATCTGAAGAAAACAGTGGAAGATCACATCAATTTGATAAAAAAACATGACCAAACAAATTGAAGCGGTGCTATAAGACAGAGAATACATATATGTTAATTGGAAACGCAATAGCCTGCTACATTCAACTACCTGCTACTTAGTGGTAACACATTATCCGAAAGGAGCATCCCCCAAAACTCATACTATTGAATCGTACTACTATTTTCTGTGCTAGTAGTAGTAGATAGCATACTACAAATATATGTGTAGGAGATTGAGCAAAGATAGATTTAAATTTTATGCTTGGTACTTTTGCATTTGAACTGGTGCGAAAACAGTTTAGTCATTGGGGGTATGGTGACACTATTAGGGTCACTAGAATTAGAAAGTTTGAAAAGTTAGTTAGAAAATATACATGTACGTAGAGCAAGCTGTAAATAAGCATAAAGTATTTCATTGATACCTTTTTACTGAATTAGAAATTTTTTTTTTTAATAATTGTATATTTTTGTAATATCAGACCATGAGCTAGACTTAATTCTTTCAACTCTGAAATATTTTAATAAATAGACATTATGATAAACAGGATGGTTATTTTAATTGGTTATTTGCTATCCCAGCCAATATGTTTATGTTGGATATAAGAAACTT
The DNA here is from genome assembly GCA_013372445.1 of Hypothenemus hampei. Classification (NCBI taxonomy): domain Eukaryota; kingdom Metazoa; phylum Arthropoda; class Insecta; order Coleoptera; family Curculionidae; genus Hypothenemus; species Hypothenemus hampei. Next base: position 1,038,723 of record JABRWK010000022.1, on the reverse strand, counting down.
GTAGATATCCTCCATCTGGAAAAGTAATTTCTTAGAAAAACTGAAAAGTTGACGTAATTTTATTCAATTCGAAGGTTGATAAATAGAAACTTTAAAAGTTAAAACGTACATAAGTATGTTGGAATTAAACACGGGGGGGTACCTGTAGTAAATGTTGAGTTTAAATAAAATCGGCCGCGAGTTATTATTAGATTGAAGGTGACAAAAGCCTGTTTGGTTTATTTATATGACCAATTTATTAGAGAATTTTCGAAAACTATTAAATAACAAGGGGATTTTCAAGAAAATTAAATAGAAATAAGAATTAAAAATTGGTAAACATCCCATGCATCTAATATCTAAAGTCTAAAATTTTCAATATAAATATTAAATATTATTAAAATTATATTTTTTCATTATTTTAATATCTTAAAACGTTGTACAGGTTCTAAGAATTCTTGAACGAATACCCGTTATGTTCAAGATTCGAGACCTACATGCATATAATATGTTGAAATCTGTGGTATACCGTTACACCTTATTTTTTCTCATCGAACAAACTCTCTTGGATCAAACCTGCTGCACACCATTAAAAAATACAATAAAAATATGTTTTTTTTTAAGTAACTGTAACTTTGAAATTGCTAAACACATTTTAATCGAATAGTACGTCCAAAAGTTCAAATTTTTAATTTCTACACTAAATGTACTCGAATACAGTATGAAAAATGTATAATTAAATTCAAATAAATGAAATGTTTACTTACATTTAGCAATTCTAATTCTAATTTAGATTGAGCATCCAGAGGAAATAGCGGTCTTTGTGGTGTGGGTCTACTAATAAAATAAAGAGCTGAAACGGCTGCCACCCCCGTCAATGCTAGTACTCCAGTTCCACCACCGATATATTGTAAGTACTCCTCCATATCACCTTAATTAAATAAAAGGATAGAAAAATTATTGTTAATTAACTTAGGTGACTCGAAACTGTCTGCAATTTTATCAAATCAAATCAAATATAACAACTGATAAAACGACTTATATATACATACAACATATACAATTACGCTTATCGTATTCGACACCATCGAATAAATCGATGTTTTTTTTATAAGTAAAAACCATGTATATAGGTTGAAATACGTATGAATAATTAAAAGACTATTAAAACCTTGATCAATAGATACATAAACGAGTTCTTGTATTGATAAAATGGTGAAGACATTTAATTTAAATGTCATTTCTACAAAATTGCAAGTATTTTTTTCTGTTTTAAAATGACACATTTTCAAAAAATGCAATCGATAGCACATACATTAAACGATTATTTATATTTGAAGCAATTCACCTTTGAAACTTTTTTTTATTTTGTTATACAATTACTTTAGATGCTCAGACATTTCAAATAATAATAATAATGAATTCGAAATTAGTTTTAGGTTATTTCCCGGGTTTTTTCTTTTTGTTCAAATTGCTCCTGTTTGATAATTTGATTTGACTCACCCGGTACATTAAATGATCAATATTTTAAAACGAAATCAATAGAAATATAAAACACTCATCGTGCTTCACAAATACTTGAAAATCATTGGTTCAATGGCGGCAAAAATAACTTTCACACCGCACGATTCACAAGCATCTCAGTCTTAAAATAGCTAACACATTAAATGGTTTTTTTTAAATAATAAAACTATCTTCTCATGTTTTATTGTCTTTTTTTTCCTTTGGAAGTCCGCGACGAACTGATTTGATCAGCGAAACTTTATTAAATATTAAATAAGTATATCAAAAAATATCAATAAAAAGTAGCGCAGTATCGATCTGAGCTTTTTTATTAAACATTATGTCAATATTGGAGGTCTTTTCTTAGTTTAGACCTATTTACTTGGACTTGTACATGATATTGATTGTTTTTCGTCTAAAATAACCTTTAATTGTTCTTAAAATAGGGTGAAAAACTTCTTATGAACATCATTCTTCCAATTATTACATCTCAAGCATGCTCAATAAAGTCTAGTTCAAGAGACTGATAAACATGTATTCACTTATTCATCAAAACGGTTTTTAGTGATTAGCTTTTTGTAGCATCACAAGTACCACAACATTTGATCTATTTATGACGAAAGATTATTGACACGGCACAACCATCTTTAGAAATACTAGTTTTCTAGTTTTAGAAAGTCAAAAATTATGTTGTTATTATGCTGGAAGTTATCTGGATTAAACTTTTTCAATTAAAAAATCTCTGTAACTACAGCGTTGCCAAATCGAGCATACAAGTTTGGTAGTCACAAGTCTGTTATTAAATATAGAAAAAAAAATTGATATGCGGTTGTTCATAATGAATCAAATTTAAAATTACAGTCCACTTTTTTCGATGTCTTCCTGTCCAATATACATGTACTAATTGTAAGACGTATTATTGAATAATTACCACCATCCTCCTTCCCCCTACTCATTTGAATATACGAAATACGTTATATATTTAATCAGGATTCTTAGTATATTTTTTTCATGATTTATTCTGGTAATTACTCAAATAACTAAAAATGAGTTGAAATACCCTTCTTTCCTACGATTCCGATTTAACCCTGTGTGATCTTTATTTGTTTCGATGTTTGAACTAATTTTTGGAAGGCAGTTGTGATTAATGAAGTGATACTGAAAATGTTATAACATACCTGGTCCATTCACACTTGTCAATTTATTAATAATATCCTTTCGAAAAATTGTTTTGTATAATATCTTTGGAGACCCACTGTATAGTTGAATTCAAGATGTTTTACAGGGTGGCATGGTATGAGATGGCCAAGCTAAAGGTTGAAATTTTACAGACCAAATGCAAAAAATAAATTATTTTTTGACATGTCTCTAAATATACCAGGTTTTTGAGATATGTGACATTTTGCGTTTCTTCAAGATTTCTAGTCTTTTCCGCATAAAATTAAAAACAACTCATCGTCAGTAAGTAATTGAACTATCGTGAATTTGTAGATACCATTTTAAAGGTAATTAAAATCAAATAAGCGTTACAGAGCTGGAAAATTAAATCCCCATCATTAAAATCGAGCGGCCTAAATGTAGAGAAAACTGTTGTTAGATTTTCGCAAATGTTCAACTTCAATTTCCTCAAAAGTTTTTTTTCTAATATTGATGATGAAATAATTATTAAAAAAACTTCTACATTTTGTGGTTTATTAAATAGCAACGACACTTTAGTTGAAAAAGGGATTTTCACTACAAACTAAAGTGATAATAAACTATAAATTCATTTATTTTGGATCGACCACTAACTTTGTTTTTTAAATGGAAACACCTATTTTTATTTCATATTTTAGATTCTGCTTAAAATTCTAAGTATATTTCATTTAAAGTCTCATTTACATAGAACTTATCGTTAGTGACGTACATTTTGAATATATTTCATATAACATATCCTATACCTAAACTCAACAGTTACCGAGATATTGACGATTGAAATTACATATGAATATATCTACAGATATAAATAGTTACATATCAAACGTAAAATTCTAACCATATTCCTATGTAATTTCAATCGTCAATATTTCGTTAGCTGTTTAGTTTGGGTATAGATTAATATTCTATACAAATTGTAGCAGTCTGAATAAATTTTTAGAATGCAAGCTTCACGAAGAAATTACGTCTTTAAAAACAGTTTACATAAAAAAGGTAGTTTTCCTTCAAGTTTCATAGAAAACATTAAAAGACATATTCCAGGAATATCGACTATTGTTGTAAAGTCTGTTAAAAAATGTAGCCGTCATTCTTTATCTGATTCTGAGGAAGACCCTTTTAAAGATTCTGGATCATTAAAAAATTGAAAAAGGCAATAGTTTTAATTGTTGTTAACATCGTATCTTAAAAAAATTAATATTCTGAAATCAATACCTCGTGACTTGAAAATAAATTGAATTCCTGAAAACTAACGTTTTTTTGAGATACGAGGTTTTGACTTTACGGCGACGATATGTTAAATGAAACATACTTAGAATTTTATGCCGAATCTAAATATGTAATAAAAATAGGTGTTTCCACTTAAAAAACAAAGTTAGTGGTCGTACCTGGTTTTTGGGCTACCCTGTATACATAAATTTACCATAAAAAAAAACCGCAGTCAAAAATAAAAAATCGACGGGTTCGAGTGTTTTTCTAGAAAACAAATACCTACCTGATTTTTAATTTAATATATTCCAACCTAAATATGCTCATTGTATGTATGTATACATAAAAAGAATAAAAATTATTAAAAATTAAATTCAAAAATATCCAAAAATTCATTGTTTAAGATGTTCCAGAATACATTTNTTTAACCTCTAGGCTGCCGGAAAACCGATATATCGGCTCGGGCCATGATATGAGGTTTGTATATAGTCGATACATGATACAAAATACAAATTTGGGGCTTTTTTAAAGGACAGTTTGATACTTCAAATCCCGGCAGTCTAAAGGTTAAAGGATGTCCATATCTCATTGTTAGTTCCTGGTTTATACAGGGTGTCAATTTGAAAAGTTGCCATGGGACTATCTTCTAAATGAAAAGTACTATCAAGAAGATCTCAAAAACGTATCGGGGGATTCGAGAGGGAAAGAAAATGATATATTAATCAATCCGTTCTCACTTACCCCCTCGCTCCCAACCATCCCAACTTTAGAATTTCAAATGGCACCATCTGTCATGTGATACATCAAATGGAAGGTATTTCAAAACTGCATTTAGAGGCGTAATTAGATTTTAAATTTATTTATTCGTTTTTGAGAAAAAGAGCCTCAAAAAGTCAAAAACTCAAAATTTTAATATTGTTTTTTACAAAAACTATTAAGTTTTCGATAGGTACATGTTATAAGGAACATTTCTCTTGGAAATAACGTCCTTAATCATTGGTTAAATTTACGAAAGTGATTTCCTTAACACCCTGTATGTATGTACAGGGTGTTAATTAAACTATGTAAATTTAACCAATGATTAAGGACGTCATTTCCAAGAGAAAAAAGAAGAAAGAGAAATGTTCCTTACAACATATATCGAAAACCTAATAGTTTTTGTAAAAAACAATATTAAAATTTTGAGTTTTTGACTTTTTGAGCCTCTTTTTCTCAAAAACGAATCAATAAATTTAAAATCTAATTACGCCCCTAAATGCAGTTTTGAAATACCTTCCATTTGAGGTACCACATGACAGATGGTGCCATTTGAAATTCTAAAGTTGGGATGGTTGGGAGCGAGGGGGTAAGTGAGAACGGATTGATTAATATATCATTTTCTTTCCCTCTCGAATCCCCCGATACGTTTTTGAGATCTTCTTGATAGTACTTTTCATTTAGAAGATAGTCCCATGGCAACTTTTCAAATTGACACCCTGTATGTATACATATAGAAGTATAAACAGATTATATAAACATTTTAATTGTTAAAACTGGTCTTAACTCATTTTGTTAAAAAATTGACATTGGTACTTCTATAATAGCACCAAGCCATAGATATACCTAATTCAATTAATATTTACTTCACGTGTTAAACTTCAAAAATAAGAAAAAAGTTCTTTTTGACTCAGAATTATGACGTTACTATAAGAGATATGTAACATTATTTCTACGAGGGTTATTCTAAAAATATTGGGATAGAAACAATAAAGTATTCTAGAAGTAACCCTCGTATACGGTGAAAATTTGCACCTTTTACTAAGAAATTAATATTATTTTTATAGACTGGAACTTCTGAACATTATTATTTAGAAAACTCTTCAGAAACATGTAAAGTATCTTACACGTGCGAGGATTTTATCAGAAAAAAAGAAATTCAACAATGTACAGATGAAGACTTAAATACAGCAAACGTTTACGATCCAATTTTGGGAGTGAAAATTTTGTCAAATAGACTGATTGAATACAGCTTCACTAACAATGATCATGTGAATTTTGTGCAAGGAATACTGCATCAAGAAAATCATAGAGTGTTAAACGAGGCGCGGGAAGAACTTGTTGCCTTAATTAAAGTTGAACAGACATTGAAATATGAGGATACTCAAGACAGTGTTCCTTTAAATGTAAATAATTTAGAAGATGCTATTAAGCAACTTCATAATGAAGATTTTGAGGAAGAATCCTTATCAATTAAAGCGAATCATTTCGAAAATCGTGGAAAAAATGATTTTAGAGACAAAGTAGCTGCATTAAGACATGATTTAACTGATAAGCATTTAGGCAAGTTACAATCTGCAAAAGCTTTTCTCTCACTAATAGATCTGGCCAGAAGTAGTGCTACTTCTGAAATTTCGAAAGTTTTGACTTCGAAGAAAAACAATAAAATACTGTAAGAATTTGTTAAAAGTATAATAAATTAAAAATAATTTATAGTTGAAATTTTAGACCTCAACTGTACGATATACTTGGTTATGCACAAACGAAAAATTCGCATTTAGCTGTAATGAAACATCTCCATTTGGACAATGAAGACCACAAAGATTTAATGGAAAGGTATTTATGGGCCTTATCATTTTCCACTCAACCTAATAAAGAGGTTTTCGAGGATTTGTTGGATAAATTAAAAAAATACATTAATCTCATTCCTCAAGTAAAAACTACATTGCTTTTAACCTTAAGTTCCATGGCTAATAAAATAGCATCTTCAAAGAATACTGATCAATTCAAGGTAGGTTTTTTTAATTTATACCGAAAAAAATCATAATTTATATTTTTAGATATCAAAAACAATGGAAGAGACCCTAATCAATGGATTTGATTATGCTAAAAACGATGATCGTCTTGTGTATCTCAGATCATTCATCAACCTGAAATCTCCAACAGCGTTAACAAAATTACAAGATATAATTCGAAATGGCACAATTAAAGAAGAAGTTTTAGCTTGGAGAGCTATAAATTCCATTGATAAATCCTATTGGACTAAAGAGATTTTACAACAAGCCAGAAAGACTCTATTTCAACTTGATAGAAAACATGACAGCAGCGCGAGAACGTTAGCGAGTAATATCTTGCTTCAAGCTGGATTAAATTCAAACATTTTAGAGGATTTATTAGAGTTTGTTGCTTGTCCGGGTTCCGATTTTGAAGTGAAACAGTATGTTTGGCAAAATCTAAAAATGTTAGCGGACATATCCGAAATATTTAATGCTAAACTCAAAACAACCATTAAAAATAATAAAAAACTTAATAATTATTCTGGTTTGAGTCCTAGAGGTTTATCTACCGCTTTAACCAGAACCGTCTTCAGTGGATCTCTGAATGCTAGTTTGGTTTCAATTCAGGAAATTAGTGTAGGAATTGTAAAAAGAGGAGTAGTAGACTTAATTTTAAACAAGGCTGATTTTTCAAAGCAAATTTTTACAGTAATTAAGACTGGTAATACCGATTCAATTAAATAAAACTGTAATTTTGTAGCTTGGCATATTCTCCAGTGGTTTATCAAGTTTTACGTCTAGTAACGATGAAGATAGCCAAGATGAAATTGCAGCAGCCGGTATGGAATTGACGATTTTGGATACCCAAATTAGACCATTTGTATTTTTTGAGGGACAAGGTGAATTAATGGGTCATGTCTGGTCTGGTACTGCGTCAGAAATAACACCAGCGTTTCAAGTAGATCATAAAAATACCCATCATCACCATATCTGACATACTTACAGAAAAACTTTTACAGGTCATAACTTTAATTCAAGATTATAAGAAATCTCTTAGGCTTGGCAATGGTTTTATCATTGAAGTTGATATTAAAACAGTTGTTTCTTTTGATTTGTCTGGACAAATAACTATTTCAATTTGGAATCGAAATGCCCAATCCTTAATTAAAAAATCGTAAGTAAATATTTAAATTATTTCAAGTGTTGCATAATTACAAATTTAGAAAACATATTGTTAATATTACTTTCAACTTTGTGAGCTACAAATCTTTAAAGTTTCAAAAGAAAAATAGTAATGCATTCATGGACAAAATTTTCGAATATTTTTCTTCCCATTTAAAGCAATGTAAATCTAACAATAAAATGTTGCCTTTTATTCTGAAAATTTTACAAGGAAAACAATAATTTTTGCCCAATGAGAGGCAACATTAAAAGGTATAAAATTAAAAACAATTCGTTCCTGCAATCATTGGATTTTTGGAATAAAATTCTTAAAAATTATTACTTTTATAAATATTAATAAGAATATGTATACTGTAAAATAAAAATAAGATGTTTATTATGAGGAAAAAAGAGTTCCAGAACGTTTGATTATCATTTGGGGTTTTGTCCAGAATAAGCATATCAAAATATATCTTTTAATTTGCAACTGATTTTGAATAAAATAAGAATTTTATACTTAAATTTACACTAGGTTAAACGAAAAAAATATATGTATATCGATACGCGAGAGATAAACAGCCATATGTATATGAAAGGGAATTTTCAGTAATGTGTAAACCAATGCTGTCTTACTGATAAATGGATATTTTCTGAAAGTATAGCAAACCAAGAATACTTGAGTTACATTTTTCTACCATAATAGTGAATTAAAAATCCAATGCAACCTCGCTAATCCGAATTATTTCGGGGAGAGGGGCTTCGGATTATCGAAATTTCGGATTAGCGGGGTTGCAGTGTATAGTCTAAAAATACTATAATACGATATTGGGTAAAATCGGAGTTACAACTGTTTATCCTTTACCTGTACAATATGTACAGGTAAATACATATTATGTATTTGCGATATTTTTGTTCATGAGTTCAATATACGTAATTTATTTTGTAGTGTGGGCTGGATATCCAGTGGATCGTTAAGATTGTTGAATGATTTGGACTGGGATAGTGACTTTGTATTTGAAGAATCTCTTGAACCTGAATTGACCTTAAATATTGATGCTGATTTTTCTAATAATGTGAAACTTTGCATGAGGTTATCACAGCAGACATCTACCTACAGGTTTCAAAACATAATTAGTTTAGTAAATTACAATAATAAAAAATTATATTTTTAGACGACGCCTCACTGGAAAACGATACCAAACAGAAAAAATTGGTGATAGAAACAAGGAAATTCCAGGCTTTACATATGCTTTGAATAGAAAAAATAGTGAAATGTGCAATTCAATGTTTCCTTAAATTTTTATTTAAATATAATTTTTTTAATGTGGTCTACAGTTTTGGAGATTTCTTCTGGTCTTTTTGATAATCTGAAGAAAACCATTTTCATAAATTCTGAATGCCTTAGAATTCAAGAAGAATAGGGGGATGCATTAAGGACTACGTCTAGAAATTTGTACATTATTTTCATAAAAAACTTATTGAAAGTTTAACTTTTATTTATTAATCTTAATTAAGGTTAGGTTAGGTTGACTGTTATCAGCTATCAACTATTTTGACAAATCAGTTGTCAACATTTAATAGAGAGGAGAATCATTTTATTGGATTTTTTGAGTTTTTATTGAACTATCCGTGGAAGTTTGCTACAGTTTGCTACCTTATACTGTACACCTGTATACTGTTTTTTACCAACTAATATATTATTATATTACGTTTTTAATTTAATTACACTCTCAAATTTATAGTTATCATTCAATATATTTTACTGACCCATCCCTATACAAGAACCTAACCTACATTTTACAATTGTTTAATGGTAGTTTCTCTAGGCTTCCATGCTTTTTGCTTAAACGTGGTCTATAAAAGCTTTATATATGCTTTCTGGTAAAATATTTTTAACTTAGTGATTCTATAGCATTTCGATGAAAATGGCTTCATCTGTACAAATTTCAAGATCATTAATATTGAGCCAATTAGTAACAGAAGACAAAAAGCTCGCTGAACAGTACCGGAAAAAATTTAATGTGGTGAGTTGCAATGTCGTTTTGAATCACACGTGCAATTTTAAGTTTGAATCTTTTAATGTCTATATATGATTTTAGATGTCTTATTATGATCATTTTAAGATTTATTGTAACTTTTTGATTAAAATAAAAATTGTAAATGCTTTTTCTAACATTTCCTTCGTTGATTTTAGCCGAAATTATTAAATGGGGCACCATCCCTTAAAGATATTCTAGTATCATTTCAAAAATCTGATCCACGTGGGAAAAAACTTGCAATTGAGGAATCAGATAGTGAAGATTCAGATTCTGATGATGATAAGCCCAAAACGGCTGTTGTAAAACAAGTTACGGCAAAGCCGATACAATCCCAGTTACCTGTTGCAGTGAAACGTAAACAATCTAGTTCTTCAGATAGTTCAGAAGAAGAAACACCTGCTGTTAAAAAAGTTGCAGCAGTTAAAACAAATAAAGCAATTAGCAAGGAATCTAGTTCTGAGGTACAAATCAATATCTTCTATGTTATAAAATATTATTATTGTCTTATTGTAGGAATCCTCAGAAGATGAAGATAACCAAACACAAAAAGCTGGACAGGTGCCACCAAAAATTCAGAAGGCTCCAATAAATTCCAAAAGGAAACATAGTAGCAGTTCAGATGATTCATCCTCTGAAGAAGCTTCTGCTACGAAAAAACAGGTAACCTCAAGAATAATGCAATACTCTTTTTAATCTAAAACCGTATTGTTTAATTTTATTAAAAATATTCGTGTTATTATAGAAAACTATCCAGACTCCAATTAAACCAGCTTTAAAAAAACCAGCCAGTTCAAGTTCAGATGATAGTTCTGAAGATGATTCAGCAAAACGCCCACCCGCCAAAGTCATTCCAACGGTAAAACAGGTATAAACTAATCTCTGATATATATCAGCTTGAATCATTATTAAACTATTTCTTATTCTAGATTGTGCCTGCTCTTAAACAACAACAAGACAGTTCAGAAGATTCGGATAGTTCAGACGAAGAAGTTACAAAACCTGCTCCTAAGGTTACTGTGAAAACAACTCCTTTAAAACTGGGAGCAAAAAAGGCTGAAAGCAGTTCGGATGAATCTGATACTTCAGAAGAAGAAGAAATTTCAAAACCTATTTCTCAGTCTACAATTCCGAAAGGTGTAAGCAATGTTAAAGCTGCTGGAAACAAAACTGAAAGCACTTCAGAGGATTCAGACAGCTCAGATGAAGCTCCTGCAAAACCTTCGCTGGCAAAGAAAAATCCGACGCAGGTACAACCACAAATTAATAAGAAAAGCGTGAGTTCAGAAGATTCGGATAGTTCTGAGGAAGAAGTGGCAAAACCCAAAGGTCCAGTGACAAAGCCGCCTGTAGTAAACAATCAACCGAAGGAGAGCAGTTCTGAAGATTCCGATAGCTCGGAAGAAGAAACTGCTAAACCGGCTTCTAAACTACCATTGGTCAAACCATCTACAACTTCTAAAGTACAAAGTAAAACCAACAGTAGTTCAGAAGAGAGTTCAGACGAAGATGAAGTAAAACCAATTTGTAAACCGCTTGTTGCAAAGCCAACACAAGCTCTGGCAGGTAAAAATCAAACCAAGAGCAGTTCTGAAGATTCTGATAGTTCAGAAGAAGAGAACGTCAAACCAGCTCCAAAACCTCCAATGAAAGTTGCTGCTAAAAAAACTGAAAGTAGTTCAGATGAATCTGATAGTTCCGAAGAAGAAAACTCAAAACCCGCTATCAAACCCTTAGCGGCAAAGATAACCTCTACTCCGTTAAAACCTGCTGCGAAAAGTAGTTCAGATGAATCAGATAGCTCAGAAGATGAAAGTTCAAAACCTTCACCAATAAAAGCGACATCCACTCCTGCAAAACCAACTGCTAAAGGCAAACCAGAAAGCAGTTCGGACGATTCTGACAGCTCAGAAGAAGAGGTATCAAAACCAAAACAACCAGTCTTAAATGGATCGATGAATACATCAAAAACTGGAGTAAAACACAACATCAAAGCTGCAAAAAGTGATGACGATTCTTCGAGTTCCGAGGAAGAGACACAGAAACCGGCTTCAAAACCATTAATAAATGGTGCAAAAAAACCGCCAAATCCTATAAATTTTGTGAAAAAGAAGGAAAGCTCGGATTCAGAAGACAGTTCTGTTAAGGCTAAACCAGAAGTAGTGTCCACCCCAGCTTCCGGAAAGGTACGCTTATAAATTGTTATAAATTGTATGTTTAAATAATATTAATTTTTTTCAAATAGAACTTTAAAAACAATACGCCCACACACCAAAACAGTGAGAACAATAGTTTTCAAGGGAAAAAAGCTAATGGATTTGCGAGAAATGTAAGTTATTAATATCTAGCATGCAAGAGTAATATAACAGATTATGGCTATTCTGTAAGAAACATATTAATATTAAGAGGTCGCTAAAAAACGAGTTCCCATTAAATCATGTAGATTTGACATGAATGACACAAAATGTCAATTTATGATTTAACGGAGGTGAACTTTTTAGTGGCTTGTTAACACGTAGACTACCATAATGTTAAAAAAAAACATAGATCTGGCCAATAGTAGTATTTCTTTTTATTTTTTACCAACAAAACGTATAAGAATGTATATTTTGTATTCAAATGTGTGTTACATGACAGACTCTTATGCCTTTTTAAGTAAGAGACGATCGGTATTGTCGAAATTATGAGAGACAGCATGTGTGTCTCATGGCAATCTACGTGTTAATATTAACATGTTTCTTACAGAATAGCTCTTGTTGTCAGTTAAAAGTAATTTATAATCCATTTTATATACAATGAAGATTATATGAAAAATGTATTATTTTGGATCGAGTTTCGTTTTCTGAATATTCAAAATTTTTGAGCATATTTTTGACGCCATTTCAGATGAACTCTCCATTTCGAAGAGTCCGCGAAGAAGAGACTGAAATCGATCCTAGATTAAAGGACAATTCTTTTGAAAACAAGGTAACGTGCAATCTCTTATTTGACGGTACAGTAGGTAGGCGCACTTTCAAAATGTTGATATTTTTTATTGAGTTTGCACGTTGCCGCAAAATATAATATAGAACGTACGCATACCTATTGTACTAACGCAAATTTTTTCTTTCCATGTGTTTTCTGCATCTTTATCAACAATTGCCTCTTTGATTCACTAAATTAGACGTCTTTCGGTAATAAAGGCAACGATCAAAACGGTAACAATTCGTTCGGTAATGGTCGTGGACGAGGAGGATTTAGAGGCGGCTTTAGGGGCGGTCGTGGAGGTGGTGGTTTCAGGAACCGGAACAGTTTCGGTGGCAATGATAACTATGAGAAGGATCGCGGTTTCGGGGGCGGTTTCCGAAAATCGTTTGGCGGTAATCGAGGCGGGAGTTTTAATAAGTCGAATCAAAGAGACAGTTTCGGGCAACAAAAGCCACAAGAAAACAAGAAAATAAAATTCGATAATTAATTTTTTTGAGGCACACTTAGGAGGTAAGTGATTGAAAATTGGGTTTCTTTTTCACTAATGTAAAAGCTATTTTTTTATCGGTTTTCAGTTCAACGCCCGAGGCTCTTGGGGTGAAAAAGCAAATAATGACTTGAAACACACGCGTGGCAAATCCTTTAGGCACGAGAAAACTAAAAAGAAACGTGGTTCCTACAGGGGCGGTAAAATAGATGTTAGTGTGAACTCCATTAAATTTGACTAAAATGTATAAGTTATATATTAGTTAGTTAGGCTGGTTATATTATTTCAAAGATACTTTAAAAAGTATGTCTTCTATTTACAGTTTAATTCTATGTTTTTTATTGTAAAACGTACAGGTCTTGCGTTGTTGACAATTAAAAATTAGAAATAGGTAACGTGAATTTAGAATTGTTTGCTCTTTCAAATTTACAATTGTATGTAAAAATTAGAAGTAAGCATTGTCAAAATGTTGCTGAAGTCCTGTTGTCTAAAATATAAGGAATATCAATTTCCAACACATCTTACTTTGAAACAGTTTTTACTATTTTACAATAAATAAATTAATAAAGAAACTAAGTAAATAAAGCTTATATAAAGAAATTTCACTAAAAGCTTATGACTAATACTTCGAACCTGACGGCTAAGGCCGCATACTCACTTGGGCACGAAGACCAGCCGACGAAACTGAAAACTGAACACTAATTTCTTTAATGTACCGACAGCTGTTGGATCGCTCAGAATATGTTTAAAATGCTCTTCTGAACATTGTCCATATTGAGTATCTCATTAAAGATCAAGTAAGTACACGGCCTAACATAATCATTTAACATCATGAATAAGTTTAAAATAATTCCCTTTTCCTATTACATATTAAGAGTTACACAATTTTCGAGTTTGCAGGCAAAAATTAACATGAAAGACTCCATTGAGTTCAATCAAATGGCTCCACAGACGTACATATTGAAAACAATTGAGAAAATTAGAGGTTCACACCTTGGGTACTGTCGATGTGATTGGAATGTTGGGGGAATTCTTTGGTCGGCACACACAACCGCTCTCAACCAAAACGTAATCTTGACCTGTCAGTGTTACTGGACCGAGTGGTATCACCAAAAACAAGTATGGAACATAAGTTTGCGTGCATTCTCCACGCATTAAATCGCATTCGGAACTATCGCATACCTGAAAAATGTATTATTATTGCAAGACCATACTTTTGTCAGTTATAATGAACCTCAAAGACAACTTGTTGTAATAGATCGGGAAATTTCTGTACAATGGTAACTGGTTGACCAGAAGTCAATGAAACTCCGTACATTGGTGCTGTAGTATTGTATCGAGTTTTGCATAATCTGGAAGGCATTCCTTCGCATGTATTTGAGGAAGGTACATTAGATGACTTTCCTAATATAATACAGATTTATATGTACAGCTCTGTAAAAAATGATCCTTAAAAATTACCTTTTCTAGAAGATGATCCCACAAAATTTTGTTCAAATCCCGCTAATAAAGCTGATCTAGTGTGAAATGGATCTATCGTATATTTCTGAGATCTTCCATTTCTAAAGTTTCCAAACCACAAATTACTACTTTTAAATGATTTTCGAATAGCATCTCTAAAAAACGAAAAGTTTAACTGTATTATTATACAGGATGGAATAATTTGTTATTGTCTTACGTTGGATAAGGATGATTAGATGGTCCGATACATTCTGGATCGTCTGTTAAAGCATCGCCCCACAAATATTTTAGATTGCCGCTTCCTTTACAAGTGGATGGTAATTTTGCAAACACTTTACCAAAAAAAATGCTAATGAAAATGGTTGTCTGAAAAATATACAAAAGAAATTCCAATACCAGTGGTATAAACAGAATTTAATTTACATGTATGTAATACATTTTAGGTGATTGAACTATTGCATTTTCCTAAGCGACCATTGAGAAAATTAACCGTTTACCCACTTTATTTAGGTTTTAGTGACTTTATGACCCATTTTTCGAGTACAAATATAGTAGTATTGGTACGGAAAGGCCACTCATCGTCATAAACACCCGACCATTGACCTTTGTATAACTGTACTCTTCGCGCCTCACATGAAATGTTATATTCTTTACTGATTTTTAACATAACAGTTTAAAATTATGAAAAAATTATTGAACCTTCTTTACATTGTAATCGAAATTAAATAAAAATTGTTTGGCCAAACAGAATATTGTTAAAAAGTCAAATCCTACTTACGTGAAATAAAATTCGCATATTTGGTTTCATTTTTTAATTCAAATTCACAGAAAAGAACATTTAGATCTTCAATTTCATAAATTACCACTGAAAATTCAGATCCAACCGATGTGAATTGAATTGAGCCCAATCAACAGACTGAACACTGAAGAATATTGCTCCGCGGTCTGGTCATGTACGTATAGAAGAACCGCAAAACTGTTGTTGTCGAAAGAAGGGGAGCAAAATCGTGCAGTTCCTTCATATATCTGGTTACTCGTATTCGAACTATATAGACAGTACGATACGGTTTAATTTCTAAGTACACACTTGTGTTTCAGTTTTTTTACCATTATTATTAGAATGAACGGAACGGTCACGGTTCATAGACAAATTGTTAAATAATTAATCATTATTCAGATTTAGATGTCTTGAAGCAAAAATTTTTGTCAGTGGCTCCTTTTAGATATCCTCATAGAGTATGCTGTTTCATACGAGCATAATCATAACTTTCCTATTGTCGCGGCAATTTTTATTCTGTTTTGTTTATAATTATAGAATAAAAATTATATGACAATAATATTATTATTGTCATATTCTCTGTTTATTGAAAAATACTCTAAACATATTCAAAAATATAACTACAATAGAAATCGTTTATAACGAACTTCAAGGGACCGAACATTTTGTTCGTTATAACTGGTATCTATATCGAATACAGTAAATATCGTGTAAAACGAATTTCAAGGAACTGGAGAGTTTGCTTATTATAACCAGTGTCGTTATAATCGATTTCTACTCTATATTGCAAAAATTAAAACAAAAAGCTTTGAAATCTTTCAAAAATATATATGTAGTAACATTTAGTTTATTTAATATAAATAAGTTGGCTACATTGTAATTTAAAGAATGAAATTTGTCAATTGTCGAAATGACATAAAAAATACTTATGTCAGTTGTCAAATTAAACCCCGTGAAAATGGCGGATACCAATTATAAGAGTCGTCTGCAGAATTTCAAGAACAAAGGCAAAGATCAAGATGTAAGTGTGGATCTTCTAATGTGCTTGAATGGAATACACGTTATAGAATCAATTGTTTCTATGTATTTGTCACTGCATTGACTATTTATGTTCTGTTATTTCTTAGCGAACGAAATGTGTCTCGGTATTTACAAGGGAAAATCATACTTAACGTTTCTATTTGTTTTCAATCAACCCTTTTGAGATGCGATTATCTTATTGATTTCGTTATTGTAAGGAAAATTGCAACGCCTAACTATAGTTTTGCTTATTTGTCAAAAATGACAATAACCACATACGTAGTTGACCATATCAAAAAACGTGTTTAAGCATTTTCGGCACCAGCATAAACAAGTTTCGTCAAAGGTTTTTTTCTTCAATAAAAATGACATTGCAATGAATTCAATGAAATAAATATTAAAGGAATCAAATCAATCTGAGCAAACCTTTACAGTCGTAAAACATTCAATTGATTCAATGTAACCTTCGAAACCATAAGCAATTGTCAATTGCAAGTTTAATATGTTTTAACAGGAAATGCGAAGAAGGCGTAATGAAGTTACAGTTGAACTTCGAAAAAACAAACGGGAAGAAACGTTACAGAAGCGACGTAACGTGCCGGTGGCAGATTCCACGGACGAGGACGATTTTGATAAGAATTTGTCCAACA
Source organism: Hypothenemus hampei (assembly GCA_013372445.1). Lineage (NCBI taxonomy): Eukaryota > Metazoa > Arthropoda > Insecta > Coleoptera > Curculionidae > Hypothenemus > Hypothenemus hampei. The sequence goes on along the minus strand of JABRWK010000022.1, from coordinate 1,021,525 downwards.
CCAACTTAGAACAGTTGGTGGCTCAGGCGGCAGATGCAGACAATCCAACTGTGCAACTCAATGCGGTTCAATCGGCCCGAAAATTATTGTCATTTGACAGGAATCCCCCAATTGATGCGTTGATCCAAAGCGGAATCTTACCTATTTTAGTCAAATGTCTAGAACGGCATGAAAATCCGCCTTTGCAATTTGAAGCTGCTTGGGCCCTTACAAATATTGCATCAGGTTTATTTGCCTCATATTGATTTAAGTAATTGCTCAAATACTATTTTCTTTTACAGGTACATCTGCACAGACAAATAAAGTTGTATCTGCCGGAGCCGTTCCATTGTTTTTAATGTTGTTGCATTCACCCCATCAAAACGTGTGCGAACAAGCTGTTTGGGCATTGGGAAATATAATTGGCGATGGCCCAGTGCTCAGAGACTACGTAATTGAATTGGGCGTGGTGGAACCTTTATTGTCTTTTATTAAACCAGAAATACCGATTTCATTTTTAAGAAATGTAACATGGGTTATTGTAAATTTATGTAGAAACAAAGACCCTCCACCACCAATTCACACCATAGAAGAATTACTACCAGCATTAAGCACCCTCATACATCATACAGATATAAATGTAAGCGTTAATTATGGAATTCCTTTAATTAAGGTTTGAAATCTGAAATAATTTTTTTCAGATTCTCGTAGATACGGTTTGGGCATTAAGTTATTTAACTGATGGTGGTAATGAGCAAATCCAAATGGTCATCGATAGCGGAGTCGTTCCAAAGCTTATTCCTTTATTAAGCCATAAAGAAATGAAGGTTCAGACGGCAGCTCTAAGAGCTGTTGGTAATATAGTTACCGGGACTGATGAACAAACGCAGGTAATAGACCCATTAATCAATAAAATTTGAAATCATTATTATTTTTTTACGCAGGTTGTTTTAAATTGCGATGCATTATCGCATTTCCCTGCCCTATTAATGCACCCTAAAGAGAAAATCTGTAAAGAAGCTGTATGGTTTTTATCTAATATAACCGCTGGAAATCAAAGACAAGTACAATCTGTTATCAATGCAGGTAAAAATTACACGAATACATTGCATAAAAATTAGTTTTCTAATAATTTCTTTTAAATTAGGACTTTTGCCTAAAATTATACAAAATTTGAGTAAGGGGGATTTTCAAACACAGAAGGAGGCTGCTTGGGCTATTTCGAATTTGACTATTGGCGGTAATAAAGAACAGGTGGCTCGTCTAATTCAAGACGGTGTCATACCGCCATTCTGTGATTTGCTTAATTGCAAAGATGCAACCGTAATTCAGGTATTTTAATTTTTACATTTATTAGTAGTCAGGATCTATTATTTATTGTTAATTTACAGGTGGTCCTAGATGGAATAAATAATATGCTAAAAATGGCTGGACCTCAAGTTGAGCAGTTATGTACGATGATTGAAGAATGTAACGGACTAGATAAAATTGAATTGTTACAAAACCATGACAACATTGAGATTTACAAATTGGCTTACGATATTATAGAACAGTACTTCAGTGGTGACGTGAGTATTTATTTACAGTCCTATTCGAAATTATTTGTCCACTTCCATATCTTTATATATGCATATACGAAATGTTTAAAAAAAATAAGCAAATGATTTATTAAATTCTTATATCTGCTTAAAAGAGGATAACAAATTATGGAGGAATCCACTTTGTCTATTACAGCCTCCACCCAATGCTTTCAAGTACATGTTTTCAAAGATTAAGGGCACGCTTTGCCTTTTGCTTTAAAAAAGTAAGACTATTTGCGCAGTAAAACTTTCCCAATCGAACACAAAATATTCTCAGTCGCAGTAGAAACTATGTTAAATTAAGAGAGAAAACATGTTAAAAATTTTGAAAGGAAAATTTCACTTTTTTTACAATAGATTAATGCCGACTACACATTACATGACAAGAAGCTAAGCGAATGTGAAAACGATGTCTATATTTTTATGTCAAACAACATTTATCTAGTGATACATACCCATTACATGTCGAATCACATTGTTTGTTTGTATACAAAACGCATGAAAGGACATCATCACTTTGATGTGAATCTTTTTTCTGACTTCTTTTCAAACCTATGTGAAACCAATCGTACGTAAGAATTGGTCAAATGATCCACTATACAGATTATTTAGTAAACCCACACATTACAAACGTTTCTCAAGTTCGTTGGGTAATTTGTAGTTGGCATAAAAATATATCAATACCTCTTCATATGTTATAAATACTCTGTATTTTCTATATCAACAATCAATATTTTGTATTACTAATGGTGGTTTTTCATTAGGCCGAAGAGGATCCGAATTTAGTGCCAACAGCTGGCGAGGCTGAGTTCAACTTCGATCCGAACACGAATACTCCAAACGAAGGATTCAAATTTTGATTCAGATGCATTTAAACGAGCTTTTAAACATTCAGAATCAAATGTCTTTTGCTTCCTTATTTGTGAAATACGTTTACTATTGATCTTTTGTACATATTTAGTAGGACCTTTTTAGATTACAAGAAGCTTTCTTTCATTATGATATTTATTTAATTTAACAATATAGTAGGTATGTTATTCACGAAAATCAATTAATAATGTTTTTTTTTTCATTTTTTTGTTTAATTATTAATATATTAAGACTGTTTCATTAATTAAATTAAGTAAATATCGTAGATGGTGGTAANGAGGAACTTTTACATTTCTAGGAATTTGTTGAAAACCGTCCTGTCTGGGAGGCTTTGTAAATCGATTGTCATAGAAATTGGAGTGAGAATAAGAATTTGAAGGGGCGTAGCTACCACTCGGAGGAAAGACAGATTGTTGTTTAGGGGACGAGGAATGAGTTGAAAAGCTGGGGTTTTGAGACTGTTTTGGGATTTCCATTTCAACAACTTTGGAACTACTACTTGATAGAGGAGATAAAAGAACTGGCGGTTTGGTAAAACTGAAATCATTTGATGGAATAGGAGATAACAATCCATTTGACGATGGAAAATCATATTTTGGCAATTGTCCTTGCATCGAAGTCGTCTTACTATTATTATTCTCTTCTAACTCGTGAAATGTCATGCCTCTAGATACAGAACTAGAACTACTATTAGCGTTACTAATGAATCTACTACCTACCGAACTAACGCTACTATTGAGCAATTTCTCTCTTACCTTGCTAAACGAATGTCTGCCATTTTGTTTTGATTCTCGATGACTCATCTTTGAGATTTTACAAGGGGTCGGGGCATCAGATGACGAACTCCTGTCCCGTTTACGGCTGTGATTCATTCCGGTTGCGGACATGTCCAATTGATGCATGTTACTGCCACCAGGATTACAATTGGCAATAATATCTTTTGGAATTTTAATTTTAAGACCTGAAATTGTAACAGATAACTATAGTTCAGCTGTCAACATAAAAAATGCCTTAGACTTACCTCCTGAACTTTTTTGAGGCATAACCATCGAGTCAACAATGCCTTCAGTCTTAATCTTATCTTTGGGAATCTTAATTTTGAGCTCGTTCAGAGGCTGAATTTTATCCTTTTGGATCTTGATTTTGATTGGTTCGCTTATCGGCTGGCTTACTAGATCGCTTTCAGTATCCCGTTTCTCTTTATTCTTGTGTTTATCACGATCTTTTTCCTTATGTTTCCGCTTTTTCTCCTTATCCTCTTTACTTTTGTCTTTATGCTTATGTTTTTCCTTCTTCTTTTTGCTCTTATGATGACGATGTTCCTTTTCGGTATTAGAAGCCGGTAGAACTACTAAAGTATTAGTTTCGACCGTTTCTTGTTTAATTGTGGGAACTACTGATGATAAATGCGATGTTGAAACGGCTTCCTTTAAAAGGCTGCTAATAAGATTCACATTCGTATCAAGTCCATTTATGAGAGAGCTCTGAGATCCGGATTCTTTATGACATTCGTTTTTAATGTCAATTTTTTCGTCTTTCACAACAATAGTGGATTTGGAGTCATTATTGTGCACGTGAGCAGCCATTCCGATCGTATTTTCCCGCATCAAATTCTCAAATCCTTCAACCTGGTCAATTTTTTTCTTAGAATCGTAACTGTTTGAATATTTACTATTTTTCAGTGGTGGAGAACTAATTGGTGACAGTACTGTTAAATTACTATGAGGTATTTTATCAAGGGGTTCACTTTTCACTACAGGCTGGGGTGTTTGGTCGGGCGAAAATAAACTAGGTCTCTTTATCACGACAGGAATGGGAATTTCGTTTTTCACTGGATGAATTTCAGTCTTAATCTTTGCATCAGTTTCGTGAAAAACGGGAGGTTTGTCATAAGATCCACTGGCGTTGTTCCCATTGAATTGCGACTTTTGAGTTATCGCATTCGGCTGTTGATTCATCATTTTCGGGACGGATTTACTATCTAAATTAAAAGGCGATTTTAGTTTATGCGAGGTAGAAATTAAGGTTGATTTGTGGTAGGCGTTGCTGTTACTTTTATCTGAACTGGAACTTAAATGTTTCTTAATATTGTCTGTTTCAGTTTTAATATGTGATATTTTTTGTTCTTCGTAACGACGTGTCATCATTTCTTGTTTCACCGCTGTTTTAGAATGATCTGCCGTTTTGGCTCGGTTCGGATCGACGCGCTGCTGCCGCGCATCAGAATAATTAGTTAAACTATTCAAATCAGTCTGAATATTTGATTTAGCAAATGAATCCCGTTTTGCCACTTCTTTTTCGCCACGCGCTGCTCCGTAATTATTATCTTTTACTAGATCGCCACGGTTTGGTTCGCGAGACGCAAGGCTCACGAACGGCGCCTCTCTGACTTCTTTTAAAAGGTCTTTTAGTTCGCTTCGATTAGCTCCAGGAGGCGGGTACGGAGCTACACCACTCGATTGAGGTCTAGAGTGTGATTTTAGTTTATTCAAATCGCCAGGTGGCCTATGATGATGCGATTGATTAGTTAAAGTGATTCCGCTCATATGTGCTATCCGTTCTTTCTCTTTTCTCTCTTTATATTCCCTTTCTCTTTGTTCCTGACTCCGATGACTGCTAGATGCAGCCTCTGGAGGTCTGGAGGATCTATTTTTATGATGGTCTTCACCTAAAATTCTCTCTGTTATATTATTTGGATCTCGAATACAATAAAGTTTATTGTACCTTTGTATTCTAACGAACGAGACGAGTTGCTGTCTCTTTTTTCTTGTTCCTAAACAAAATAAGATTCATTGAAACATTAAAAGTTCAAACATGATAGATTTTGAATGTTTACAACAACATAGATCAATATTTATTAACCACTTACGTAAGAACCACTGGAGCTTTCCTGTTTAGCGGCAATTTTTTCTTTGAGCCTTGAGGGGCAATTTTCAAAAATTACTAAAAATTCGCTTGTAAGTTGCTGCAACAACTCAGCAGTAACTGTAGGGTCGACATAGGTGTACCATTCTTTCTTTTCATTTGACAATGGTATCTCCCAATTTGCCCATTTACAAGCTAGTAATATACAAAAACAGGCAACGACAGTAGGTTTATATTGAACGCACATGGTGGTCAAATGTAAGCTAAAAAATATTGGTAAATAATTCAAAAATTACTTGTGAAAAATGAATTACCTATTGCTGGCCATAAAATAGGAAGTTTGTGCCAGATCTTTGCTTGCTCTAACTAAATGACAACATCTTACTACGTAAGTGTGCGGATGATCAATAGCCACATCGAAACCGAGTGTTTGAAGCAGAACGTTCTCGTTAAAAACCAGATCTTGTGACTGTGCCGCATATCTAAAAATTTAAATGTTAAATGTTAAAAATGATCAAAAATTTAAACAGAATTTTACCTTTCAGAATTTATATCGAAATTTCGATCTCTAGGATTTTTACAAATATTTGCAACTCTTATTACGTATTCTAATTTTCTAGGTTGTTCCTCTACTTTAGCTGCTAAAAATAATGCTGCCGCTGCCATTTGATGCCATGGGAAATTTGTGAATGAGTGAAATACGTAGAATCTGTGCATATAAACTATTGCTGTGTTTATACACAATTGAGAACTAAGTTTAGGTTAAGGAAACATTCGAATATCATTGTAAAATGGTGGAAATAATTTACTATACATAAAACCAGGGAAATCATACCATATTCATAATACCGCAATGGGTATTATGAATAAATATTATTATTAAAATATTATATTATCGATTTGAGAGAAGAAACATAATGCATAACAAAAGAAAATTTATTGTAGCTCGGAAATACTCGTACTTCTGTTATTTTTTAGTATTTTTAATAAGATTTAATTCTGTTGAATGTATAATATAAACATTCACTAAATAGATAATTTTATTGACGCTATTTCGAAATATTCTTTCAACAGTGGAATGGGGTAAAAGTAGTTGTATTTCTAAAAGAAATAATAAATAAAAATACAGTATATTTTAAGAAACTTTCATCAAGTTTTTTATTACATTTTTTTGAATTCGATTTCAATCTTTAAGAGCTGAGTTGATTCAAATAAGATTCAAAAATTATTTTTTGTGCGTTAAAATTCAAGTAATTGATGATTAAGGGGAATCCTGATTATATTACAGGTCAAGGTTATTTTAAATAGAAATGGGTAAAAACCAAACATTCCAACACGCCCGACCAATAAATCTTGGACTTTCACCTTTCTATATAACTTTTGAAAACTACGTAGGTCATAAACTCAGGTAGAAATCGAGCCTTGAGCACGTTTTTCAAGGCATTATAACCATTTTTAAAAAGGATACACTTGTAATCGTTGTCCCATGTCTTGTATAAAATTTGCTGCTTGTTGCCTGTATTGCAATTCTTTGTAGGCATCAAAGCCACATTTCCTAGACGGGGTGTTTTCCAACTGTTCCTTGGTAAAATACCATTTATCACAATTGGAGCTGGTACTCGTGCTTGCCATTTACACTTTTTACACGACACGATATACGAGTAATCAGCTATGCAGATGGCGCTTATTCTCAAAATATAACCCAGATTCATTGAAATATAAGAGACTCGAACAGGAACGATCAGTGCAAGTAGCTGTTCTATTAATTATATTTAGTTGAAAATTTTGTATTTTAACACTAGCACAACACAAGAGATGTAAAAAAAAGGTTTATGCGTCACTTCTAAATTTCACGAGTTTCACGTCCATTTAAGCAACTTGACACTGATAACTCTCGTGGCGATTTTTTGTTTGTTTAATATCACGATTTAATTAGGAATTAACGTATGTACACTTAAGCGGATTTGGTAATTATTATTTTTTTATAAGTTTATCACGATAAAATCTTAGTAAATTTATAAATACATACACTTTAGCCGTGGAATGATTCTTACTTTTCTCCAATGGCCGAACAACGGCGTTAAGCGACCTAAATACTTATTAAAATCTGATTAAGAGTCCGTTAATTAAAAACTATAAGAAAATTCACAAAAAAATCTATTCTTAATTTAGCAATAATCAATTTTAAATATAAACGTCGAAAACTCCTTCGAATTTACAAAGTTCGTGTTGAAACCTCAAACTGATTAAGAAAGGCCCGTTGACAAATTCGACATATTTGACAGCAAAAGGAAGTCGATTTTTAAAAGTCAAATGCGCTATTGGTTATAAATTGAAGTTTAAAAGTGGGGGGGCAAAAAGAAATGATTTTATTGGTTATTTTTCGTCTTGTCAAATGTCATTGGGATAAGTTCCGGTACACTAACTTCATTTCTAATCTATAAAGTAGTAATGTACTGAAAGTAATTATCTGAAATTTTTCTTATATTAATTAAAGAGACAATGTATGCTTAAAAGACATAAAGCAATTTAATAAAAATCAATCAAGCTTGGAGATATGTAAAATCAATTACTAACGAATAAAATTGCGATTTTCCCACAAGGACATGTCTATTATCGATTAGGTAGTAATGTTTCTCGATAGCGTCTAATTGTTTCCTAGGAATTTTCCCATTCAATAGATTCAAATTGTTCGTTCAACAAAGAGATATTGCTTAAAAATGAACGAAGATGAGAAAACTGTGATCAAGACCCAAGTTGAGGTGGAATTGTTAGGTAAACGACAGTGTTCTTATGAACCTTATCAGTGTTCTCAATTTTCCTTGGATGGCTACAAATATTGCATAAAACATATTCTGCGTGATAAACAGGCCCCATTTAAGCAATGCAATTTCATATATCAGAATAACGGAAAAAGATGTCATTTGGCTGCACCAAAAACCGATAAGAAGGAGTATGGGTATGAAAAAAAATTATTATGCCACATGTTAATTAATTTATTTATTGTTTCTAAGGTACTGTAATGAACATGCATTTAAAGAAACATTATTAAGGAACAAACAAAATATCAAGAATTCTCCACCTTTAACAGCTGAATGTCTATTAACAAATTTGACTCATTACATTAAGAAGCTACGAAATCCTTCTGGCAGTTATGTAGCTATTGAAGATAAGACTCACAGAGATGACTCTGGCATTAAAAATATTCGTACTCTGGATCCGTTTGGTAATTAATAATTGCATTGATATTTGTAATTTCAAGCTTTTAACATTTTCTTTAATAATATCTAGTTGATATTGATGCTACTTCGGTTTATAATAACCAATGCAATGAGGTATTGGACATGTGTAGCGAATCTGAAAGCGACGTGGAACCATCCACATATTCTAAAGTATGGCATGATGTAAATATTGATAGTTCTGATAATGAAAGTTACGATTCTGAAGATGGAGATCCATTTAAGTATTTATACATAGACCTTTAGAGAAATTGAATTTAAATATTTTCAAATTGAACTTATTTTTAGACATGCCAATGTATATACTGCAGAAGAAGTTTCTTTACTCACCAGAGATAAATTGGTCAGATTACAGTCGTTATATGTTGAGCAGTACAAATATTTAACTTATCTTTTAAAAGAAAGAAGAAGAAAGTATCTTCATTCCCTGAAAAGAGAAAAAGAAACTTGTTGTAAGCTGTGTTGTTTTATACAGATAAGAATTTTATATTGTTTTTTTGTTAATTTGTAGGTAATATTTCTAATCAAGTAAGAGATAATCCAAAGGAACAAAGATTATACAAGAAGCTAAAAGAATACAACAAATATCATAAAGTATTTGGTGGGGAAGCCATTTTAAAAAAACGCTTGCATAGCTTAAGAGTTAAGGTAAGAAAAACTGATTATTTTAGATATAGGTAAACAATACAAGTTTTTTAGATATCAGAAGGATCCTCTGCAAAATCACCAAGCTACATTAAATGTCAGTTTAGTGAAGGTGGTGTGAAGTGTTCAGAGAAAGTCCTACCTATGGCTAAACATTGTAGGAAACATATAATAGAAGTATGTGTAAAAAATAAATCCTCACTGGAGAGCGTTCTTAATAAAATTTGTTTTTTAGGATCCACATCAAGTACTTTTTAAGGCGTGTGGCAAAACAAATGAGGACATTCAGTGCAATACTCCAATTGAAGCTATTTTTGATGATAGCACATGCAAGTTACATATGGAGTTGCCACCAATAAGATCTTATAATCAGCCTCGAGTAAGTAAACAATTTTTTTAATAATTGAAATAATCATCGTTCAAGTGCTAGTGTGTGTCTTGATTTACGAGACAGAGTCTAACAGTTTTCAATGTATATATTTTCTGTCAACTATCTTCATTACTTTTAAAAAAAGTTCTATCGTATACACTTTTTGACTTTTTTGGTATAGATGAATCAAAAACAAGATAATCGGTTAAAACGACATCAAGGAAAGCGTTTGATAAATGCACAAATACTGCTAATTTTAGATGATTTATTTAACTTGACTCTGTCTCTTAAAAGAATGTGTTTTACATAATTTCGAAACCTGTAAATTTATTTTTTAATATTCATTAGACGTCACAGGATAATAAATGCATAGGGGTAAGTAATTAAGCCTTCATGAGATTTTTCATGGGTTTCCCTTTTCTATAAATGGTAAAATGGTTTTGTTATTTTAACAGAAAGAATCTGAATCAGAACCTGAAGATTCATTGGATCTTCACTACGCTTTGCCTTCAAATGAAAACGTTAAGGCCGAGTTAATGGATTATTCCTTACGAACTTTGCCTAAAATGGAGGCCCTTCCTTCTATTTTATTTGAAGATAGTGCAGAAAGTCTGTCTTCAACTCTACAGGTAATTTCTAACATTTCAAAATGAAATTTTAGTTTACATATTTTTCTTTCAGTATTCAGGCTCAGATTTCACAGACAATTATACTGAAAAAAAGCTCTCTGGGTCTCGGTTTAAGTACTTCAACTGAAAATATGGATATAAATAATTCTTATGATAATAAAAGTAGTAAACCAGATGAAGTACAAACTAACGGAATAATTCTAAATAGTTTCAATACTGATTTAGAAAGTAACGAAAACGAAGGAAATGTTGATACTAATGTGGAGCCGAAATCAGACAAAGAAATCTATATGAAATCTGAACTTAATGCTAACAATGATGGTAACAATTCTTGAAAATTAGATTTTTGTATTTATGAAACTAAATTGAATAATTTGTAATAGAAATTAAGGCATATTTAAAGTTTATTCTTTTAATTAGTTTCTTTTGTAGTCTCTCCTCTTCGTCTCTTATTAAGTTTATTTCTCGGATCGTAAATTTCAAACCAGTCGTCGTCTTTTAAATTTGCATCTTTAGCTAAGACGGTTTTATCTGTGAATTCGAGTTTATGATGTAACCTAAAATCGAAATATTTAGTAAGAATTCTTCATCAGGTCCATGGGTCTCACCAAGTTTCGTCTTTATCTAGATCCTCAGTTTTTTTCTCTTCAATAGGAGCTTCAACGCTAATTTCTTCTTCTTTTTCTTTAACAGAATGTAGTCTTTTTTTAAAATCTTCTAATAGTTGTAATGTAAATGCTTCTCTTCCAGCCCCTGTAAAATATGCAGTGATTAAAGTGGGTTTAAACGTGGAAAAATATCTAGTATCACCTTTTTTAGGAAGAAATTTATTTTTGTTTTTATAAGCGTCGACTTCTTCCTTATATTGTTGGAAAGCAAGGCTTCTTTCCTCTTCATTTTTATCTTTCTCTTTAGTTTTTTCTTTCAATTTATTTTGATGATATGCCCTTTTAACACTTTCTATTTCCTTTTTAACATCTTGCCTAAAAAATAAAATAAAGTTTTACCACTAACGTTAATCTAGCACAATTTACATTTTTTTCTCTCTCTCAATGTCACGATCTTTGTTTAAATAGTATTCTTCTAGTTCTTTATCAATATCATCTTCATTGGTAATAAGAACCTTTGCAGATTTTACGTCATTCTTTGACTTTTTGTGACTGGTTTTTAGTTTTTTCTTAATATTTTCTAATTGTTTCTCTGGATCAATTTCTTCCTCTTTGTCATCAGTTGACGTTAACAAATCTTTTTCAGTTTCAGAACTTAATTTTGGATCATCTACATATAATGTACACATTTTTAATATGTAAATTTAAAGTTAATTAAAAAAACTTACTTAAAACATCATGGGAAGATTTTCCTTTCGTGTTTAATTTTTCACTTTCTCTGATAGAAATTTCTTCATCTTCTTCAGCTTCTTCTCCAAAAGATAAAAGTTTAAAATTCCTAAAATATCACTACTTCATCCATATGCAATATGAAAACGCAATTTCTTACTTGACACCTTGTTTTTTCTCTTTCTTCTTCTTTTCTTTTATTTGTACCTGCTGGATTCTTGGTACAATATCATCAAAAGGGTTATGCAGAACTTCTGTTTTAAGAATTTTATAAGGATATGCGGGCCGTTCGTTTTCTATTAAACCTTCTGCCAATTTTAACATATTGTATATGGTATTACCTAAAAAATGAATATTTCCAATACATGTTTTAAATTTTTGAATACCTAATTAATATTACCAGAAACTTTGCCAAATATTGTGTGTTTGTTTTGTAATTCTGGTGTTGCAGCTAATGTGAAAAAAAACTGCGATCCATTGTCGTCTTTACCAGCATTAGCCATTGCTACAAGACCTCTTCTACTAAAGCGAAGACGCTGGTGAAATTCATCTTTAAAAGGTTCTCCGTAGATTGATTCTCCACCAGTACCATCTCCATTTGGATCTCCTCCTACATAGTACGAAAATGTATTAACGAGAATGATTAAAAAAAAGTGTAAAAAGAACTGACTTGGCCTTGATTCGGTATTTTTAATTGAGATTTTAAAAAGAGAAGTTAGTTCATATTAAACCTCAACTATTAGAGCTAGAACCTGTGAAAAGTTAAAGCCAATTAATTAATAGTGATTGGAAATTTACCTTGTACTATAAAATCTTTTACAACTCTATGGAAAATAATATCATTATAATATCCTTCCATGCATAATTGAATGAAATTTCTGCAAGCTTTTGGAGTTTCTTTTGACCAAAGTTCTATATCAATATCTCCTGCAGAAGTCTTCAGTAAGACCTATAAAATGAAAATAATTTAAATATATTTATTATTGTGTTAAGTGATTGATAATACTTTTCCAGAAGTCGGTGGCTCAAGAATATAAATATGACTCATTTTTGTTGTACTAAAGCAATCAAATAAATAGAAAAATACATACAATACAAATTGATGTAATTTCTTAATCTAACCTTCAACTATAATCTGTGCCTTCAGTCATGTTCATAGACGTATAAATATAAATATACGTCTATGATCATGTTCTTCTTCTTTCTCACAATAGCACTACTAGAGCTCTAAATTATGTATATTATTATTACATCTATAGAGCCTTAGCACTACTACAGTTTTACCCGTCAACCTAAGAACATTCTTAGGTCATAGGTTCACATGTTCCCCCCTTTCCGCTAATATCATCCTCCCTTTGTCTAAACAGTAAGCTGTTGTTTCGTCTACATATTTGTAGGTCCATGATATTTATTTACATTTTTAGTCATTTTTAGAACCTGGGGGCTACAGATCTTGGATCGTACGGTTCTACAATGGTTAAATGGAAAAAGTGGGATAATAGTAGTCCATATCTATAAAGTCAAAGAATTGTAGTTAATAGCTTTAGCCACGGAGAGAATTTTGAACCAGTTTAGGGACTATTCGCATGCGAAGTGTTTCAAAATTAGTTCGGAATTTACAAAATTCTGAATACCTTAACCAGCCTTATGGTTTATGCCAAAGAGGATTAGATATTTAGGTATTACTTATTATTCTTAAATGTTATTTATACGATAAATAATATTGCTGTAATATTTCCACAAAAATGTATAATGTAAAATTTAAGTACCGAGTAAGGTTCAATGATAGGACGTTTTGTAATATATACCGTTAAACCCTGCCAGAGATAAAATAACATACCTACAATATTTGGTGTACTATGAACATCTTTTTGAGGTACATTTAAGTATAAAAGTATTAAACTGTTAGATTAGAATTAATAATGAATTAATGTTTTATCTGTTCTTTAAATAGATATTGAAATCTTATTTCTCTAAATTGTTATGGTAAATATATTTCCTATTATTTGTTCAAGTTTCTAATTCAAAATTGTCAAGTTTATGTTTACTTTTGTTTTGAACGCAACCCTTGTCATTAACGTCAATTAAAATGACTTATAACGTTTTCCTTTGGTTGTACTTTTTGGCACTCAGTGTATTTCTATCCTTTATTACTGAAGGTATTAGGAAAGGATGGAAATACACTGAGTGCCGAAAAGTGCAACCAAA
>JABRWK010000022.1:973019-983616 GCA_013372445.1 Hypothenemus hampei | reverse complement strand
CGGTTACATAGACGTTAATTAACTTGTCTTTCTGCAAGAACGAGCTCAATTTGAACGAGTAATCTAGAGAATCATATCGTGTTTTCTGCCTAATAATTTATACCTAAAGGCTTTATATAATAATGTGGTGTAGATATTTCAGAAAAACTTGTCTTTTACGGTTCTATACATATATATACAGGGTGTTCTACGAGCTCTATGACAAACGTGATGATAATAGCTGAATTAATTGTGAACATTTTTTCTCAAATGTACCAAATATTGGTCCAATTCGTTCTTGCTAGAAGTTAAAAGTATTTAAAAAAAATATTGTATTTCCATATTTTAATCAAAAGTAGGATGATAATTAAATATTACGGTTGATATATTTTTTTTAAATGATGCACTGAACACAATGTGGGCAGGCTGATATCTATTTGGATACTTTCGTTGATATTACCGAGCTGCTTGTCTGGCATTCCCATTGGAATACCCATATACAAAAACAATATCTGCATCCTTCTCAGTTATGGATAAATGCATTTTTTTTAAATGAATAAACAAAATGACACAAATAATAATTATAATTATATCAACCGTCATATTTAATTATCACCCTACTTTTGATTAAAATATGAAAATATATTTTTTTAAATACTTCTAACTTCTAAACAAAAACGAATTCAATCCATGTTGATTTAAGAAAAAATGTTTACAATTAACGCAGCTATTATGTGTCAAAGTTTGTCATTCAGAGTTCGAAGAACGCCCTGTATAGGAAACTAAATACTTAAATTTTAATCCTAGTCATTGTAGGATAGTAATAGTAGAATAATAATTAAAATATGAATGTATACTCTACCAACACGAAACAACATGTTTACAAGTTTTCTTCACAAGTCTGGCTGCTAGTACCCTCTACAGTTACGTCGCCACTTATAGTTTTAACATGATTTCCAATACTGAGTGAAGCAACTTTGGCGCGTTGGTATAGATTTAAAGTGTTCTGGCCCAAGAATCTATAAAAAAAAACATAACATTAATTTATAAATGAAGACTTATTTCACCCTACTAATACCACCTTAATGTCTATTATACATAATTATTCATTAAAAAGAGAACGTATTAGAACAGTATTATTATGGGATAGATATTGATAATTAATGGCAAAAATTGGCATTTAACTACGGACAACGTACCTTATACAGATATAAATGATGATTAGAGCAATACTGGCAGCCAGCATTCGAATATAGGAATGATCATACAGTTGAATGACAATCCAAGCGAAAGCAACTGTAACACAAATGAGAGTCACAATAACCGCAGTACTTCCCCAATGTTTTGATGTGAATGCTTTGTCCCATTTGAGTTCGTTATTTTGATAAATTTCATATTCGCAGTTGCACACTTTACAACGGGGAATTTCGTTTGAAGTTGAACTGCTTTCCATCAACCATCTAATTAAAAAATGAGATTTATATTAACTAAATATTTTTTATAAAAATTTTTTATAAATCCGCTTACCTTCTGAGACATTCATGATGTACACTGGACACATCTCCTGTACAGTCGCATGGCTGAATAAGCTGTTCATTTCGATCGTTGTCATAACAAATCCAACACTCTCTTTTATTAGGAAAAGCTGTATCATCTTCATTATCTGATAAGAAAATAATTAAATCTTTTTCATGGATTTAAGATCTTGTAATTTACCTGCGCCGGAGTGCGCCTCGTCAACTTGTGTTAATTCAGTGCCTTTTTGCTGATCGAATTTGGCTAATAGTTTTCGGGGATTTAAAATCCATAGTTCTGAAGGGTGAATGGAATTCCAAAGAACAGCAGGAAACCTAAAATATGCAGTTAAATAACCGCAATCTGATATAATTCACAATCTTACCATATAGCAACACCAATTTCAACGATCCTAAAGATTACGTCGTGCAAATTTCTGGAATTAATGGGAACCTTCGTTTTCCAAAATTCACTTAAAGTTTCAGAAAACAGAAAACCAGCGATAACAATAAGCATTAGAGCTTGACTCAATAAACCTTAAGAAATTAGGGCATATTAGGGCATGCGTGATCTCTTGTTATTTAATACCTACCTATACGAGATTGGTGAAGCTGAGATACATTTATTTGAGGTCTTAAAGCGTCACCTTGTAAAGGTTGAGATTCCCTTTGAGTTGCATTTGCCAGTTGAAAAGGTTTGGATATGAAACCACCTCGTACCTAAAGATTAAATTAATAACGAAACATTGGATAAATGAAAATTACAAACCTTGAAATAGACTTCAATTCCATAAATAAGAAAGAAAATGACAACTATAAACATGAGCACAGCATAACAGCCGTTAAATAAATGATTGTAAAACCCAGGATCGCCTGCCGGGGGTTTTGCCACTTGTGTTGTGATGAATTCAGCAAATAATAGTCCATAAGATATTATATTAAATGTTATAAATCCTAGGAACGATTTCGAGATGAATTGTGGTTTTTCATAGTGCATGCCTTGTACGTGAAATACCTAATATAGAAACAATTATGTAAATATTTCATACAATACTGAAATGCTTACTTCAGCCCAAAAACACACTATTAAAGATGCACTTGACATTAATAGAGGGTAGTATGATGACAATAAACTGCTGGACCAACCGTATTTGAATGATTCCTGAACAATAAAGGACTTAAGTGACTAAACAATAATAAAATAAGCAATAAAACATACTGGAAAAATGAAATAGGCTCCTCTTAATAAACTGGCCAAACATATTACCAAATAAATCATCTTTTGCGTTGTAATTTTACAAGCTTTAAAAAATGAAGGCGCCTTGAGCCTATTGTATTCCGATATGCAGCACATAAGAAGTTGAATAGCACAAACTAGACCTAAAAAATACACATTAAAGATTAATTTTATTTTGAAAATAAAAATAATAGGTTTCTCCTTACTAATAAAGAAAAACACTCCTCCAATTCCAGCATGGTATGGTAGATTGGGGTCATCACATAATTCCCCTGTAAATCGAATGTTGCACATGCAAGTGCCATTCCAACATTCTCCCTGACCAGAACAGTCTCTATTACAACTGGAGGTTAGTCCGGACATGTAAAGTAAATGTCGAAACATAACTTTTTCCAAGGCTAGAAAGGAAATTAAATTTTAATAGGAAAACAAATCCATATCCATAGAGAAAAATCGACTTATTTTCCATAGAAAATATGATTTTGATTTATTGTACTGGACACTAATTAGAAATTCTTATGATTTCTATTGTATGTAAACTAATTAAGGAAAATGGTGTCATGATTGGTGTATCAACTGCGTAGAAAATCAAGAGTAGTAATGGGAAAATGCACGTGTCATGAAAGCCTTGTTACCTTATCAATAATTAAATTGCAGCAATGATTTAAATCATAAAATCTCTCACATAATCCAACAATAACAATGTTGTTCTAACAGCTGACAATGACAATGGTTGCCATATTACTCATCTGACATATTAAACAGGTATGCCATCTATTAAAATTCAAAATGTCTACGATGAAGTTTTTCTTAATTTCAAAATGTTTTTATAATTTATACATTTTTTCTTTTGAAAAACCAATAATTTAGTCGAATTTAAGAAGTATCCTTAAATATTTGTAGATATTTTGTATTTGTGTCTAGGAACTTTTGCGTCATTATATTGGTAAGTTAAGTATAAATAACGATTTGTGACTGTTGATGACGATGACACAGAAAAGGGAAAGGCAAAAGGTCAAATAGGTTATTTGATATTTACGCCAAATTTAAAAAGCTTTAATGTAAATTTTAATTTTTTCTTGTATTCTTGCACAGATTTTTAAATAACTTTCTTCTAGATTTATCTTTGTCATTATATTGAAAAATGTCGTTCTTTGACTCTGTAGAATTGGGCCCTCCAATTGAAGTTTTCCAATTAACTAAACAATATACCGAAGATGATTTTCCTCAAAAAGTTAATTTAGGTGTTGGAGGTGAGTGAAAAAATTATGAAATAATTTTAAGTTAAGTTTTGAACTTATTTCTTAGAGAGAAATTCAGTGTTAGACTACTACAATTTTATTAAAATTCACAAATTGTTTTTTAACCTTGAGGACTGTCTTATTGTATTAATTTTCTAGAAAAACATTATGAAAAATGATAATTTTTATCACAGATTTCTTTTTATCGACTCTATATACATATAATTTAATATCATAATTTATTATTTTCCAAATATCTTTCTTGAATTAACACATAAATTTCTCAAATAAAACAAAAATTATTACCAGGAGTTACTNGCAGTACTTTTCAAAATTATTTTTACACACTTTAATGAAATTACGAAAACACTGTATAATAAGATGTTTCATAATTACACATCACTATTTTAGGTATGTGTTGTATCCAGAACGCTTTAAATGTTCATTTTTTACGGTAAAAAGAGCATCCTCTTCAGGATGATCGTCAATCATTTATTTATTGATGTTCAGGAAGCGACTAGTATTTGCATACATTTTTATACCTATTACATATGATTTAGTGGTTGTCTACAATTTTCCCGCACAATCCAAAATTACTATTCGCATGAAGATATTTGCATACTTGCTTAGCAAAATGTTCTTTCTGTATCTTCTCACATGCCTCTAGATTCCAGCTCCATACAATTCTCTACAGCCTAACCTACAATATGATATTTCCTATTAATGCTGGTTTAGCGACAAGGGTGATGTGTTTAATTACTTGGGCGTAGCCAAAGTAATTAACCAAAAACCCACAATAATGCATTTCCATTCGTTCTAACACAAATGGTTCCAGAGAAATTAATCTTAAACTTATTTAGAACGTTGTTTTTTAAGTATTGAATTTTGTGATGAAGAACAAACACATTCCTAAAATAGTATTATACAATTGTTGTATTTAAAAAAATATTAAATATAAATTTAAAAATAGCCTATAGAACTGATGATGGAAAACCTTGGGTTTTACCTGTGGTTAGAACCGCCGAGAAGGCACTGGCCAATGACGATTCCCTAAATAAGGAATATTTGCCCGTGTTGGGACTGGATTTATTTAGTGTTTTGTCAACAAAAATGCTACTAGGTAGTGACAGTGTACCTCTAGCAGAAAACAGAGTAGGTGACACTTATTGAACATCTGTTAAATTTGTGTTTATTATAATTTTTTTAGGCATTTGGAGTTCAGGTGTTATCTGGAACAGGAGCTTTAAGAGTTGGGGCTGAGTTCCTTGCAAAAAGATTAGGAAAAACCGTATTTTACTTTTCAAAACCAACTTGGGGTAAAAAAACTTAATAGTTTTATTTAAACTTATTTTTATTCAATTTAGAAAATCACAGACTAGTATTTCTAAATGCTGGTTTCCAAGAGGCAAGAGAATATCGTTATTGGCATGAAGCCAATCGTGCTCTAGATTTAGAGGGTTTCCTGGAAGATTTGAACAACGCTCCTGAAGGTGCAGTTGTTATTTTGCATGCGTGCGCCCATAATCCAACCGGTTGCGATCCCACTCAAGAACAATGGGGTCAAATTGCCAAAGTGGTAAAAGAGCGCAAACTATTCCCATTTTTTGATTCTGCCTATCAAGGATTCGCTTCTGGTGACTTGAATAAAGATGCTTGGGCGGTGCGATTCTTTGTTAATCAAGGTTTTGAAATTTTTTGCGCTCAATCTTATGCAAAGAACTTTGGTCTTTATAGTGAGTATCCTAATTAAACTGTACACGGTGCCTTTTTAAAACGATTTTTATTCAATTTTAGATGAACGAACCGGAAATTTGGTCGTTGTTTCTAATAACCTTGCCAATGTAGCTGCAGTGAAATCACAAATTACACTGATTATTCGTGGAAATTATTCTAATCCTCCAAGTCATGGTGCTCGCATTGTAGCATACGTGTTAAGCAATAAGGAATTGAATGATCAATGGTAAAAGATTTTTGAAAATATTTCATTTCATTTAAATTTTTGAAAATTTACAGGGGTGAGAATATTAAGACTATGTCGTCTAGAATTATACAAATGAGAAAACGCCTAAGAGAAGAATTGGAAGCTTTAGGAACACCTGGTAGTTGGAATCATATTACAGACCAAATTGGAATGTTCTCCTATACTGGATTAAACGGTAATTTTACACCTATGGTGGCATACTTTAGTATACCAAAACAATGCTAAAATATTAATTTTGGTATACATCGCATCACATATGTACATGTAACATCTCAAAATTTTCAATTTTAAGATGTTATATGTACGATTTCCTAAAGAAGCTTTCATAATGCTATTTATTTGCAGAGGCCCAATCATTGCATATGGTTCAGAAACATCATATTTACATGTTGAAGTCAGGTCGTATCAGTATGTGTGGCATAACTCCAAATAATGTTCAATATGTGGCAAAATCTATACATGAAACTTTAACCTCGTTGCCGGCCAAGTACTAAGAGGGACAAACAACAAAAAGTAGTGATGTAGCTATTAAGCACTTTCTTAAATGTTAAAAATATACTTATTAATTGTTAAATGTTTTATTCGCTTTTTAAAATAATTTATTAATCAGTCCACGCAATATTAACATTAGGTCGACTGCCTGTTAAAGATTTCTTATCTTTATGTACGTTGCCACGTCTCTTACGACCTGGAAATATGGCTCTAAACATTTTTATACCTAAAATAGGACACTTTACATGTAAGTTGTAGTTCTAGCTTGACATATTAATTTTAAAAACTACATGCAGCTTACCAAAATTTTGATTTTTCGATATCGCTTTCAAAATTTTCGATAATCTATATCTTCTTCGAGAAGCCAATATTTTCACCAGAGTCAACCGTTTATCGTGTGCCGGATTCATGCCAACGGAATTCAGAGTTTCTTCTGTTGATGTATCTAATATAGCTCGAAATGCCGATAAAGCCCTCGATACACCCACCTAGAAATATTTTTAGGTATAGTTTACATTTGTTTTAAGAAAAGTTTAGCGTTGGTACCTGCGAATGTCGTACCAGATGTTCCGTTATATCAGCTCCTAATAGTTCTTCATGAATATCCATTCGAATTGGTATTATTTTATTAATGCAATATAACATTATTATTGTTGTTATTATTCCCCAACTTGTAATACACAGTACCACCAAGCTTTGGACTCCAAGCATATACCAACCACCTCCTAATCAAAAATAGAGCTTTAAATAATTTATTTCGTTTAAAATTTCCTAGGACCTTTTATTAAACCATTTCTACCGCTGGTGGTATTAAGAGGTTGAGGATTTTGGGCAAATATTCCAACAGCTATAATTCCTAATATTTATAAGCACTAATTTACCAACAGAAGAGTAATTGTATTTTATAACAAACCCCATATTCCCCCAACCCCATGGACGGCACTCGCCCCAACAGGATCGTCTATTTTCATCTGAAAATTAAATCAATTAACTGAAGCAACTTTTAACCAAATTCTTATTCAGAACAGTCTAATTGCATATGCATTTGCAAATTAGAAAGACACCTACAAGGTGCTCTTGGAGTAATTAGTAAAAATAATTACTTTGTCTATGAGTGGCATGGATCCACATACCAAGAGAGCACCAATGGCACCAATAATTAGAGCTTCCCATCCTACACATTTGGAAAATGAAATTTAAACTTGAAAATTAACTTCTTCCAATACCTTGATACAGGTAGCACCCTCCCGTAATTGCAACTAAAGAACCCAGTATTCCATTAATAATATCCAAAGCACCAATCCGTCCCCCTAATTTGATCATTGTAAAAAAAATACTAATGGTACCGCCTCCAAATGAAGACATCATTGTAGTTACGGCCGCTTGAGCGGCATAATTCCATTTCTCGCCGCTTAGTCCGTAAGTACTGCCCGAATTAAAAGCCAACCAGCCCCACCAGAGTACGAATAGTCCCATTACAGCATTAACTGGATTCCCTGTTTAGTTTTATTTGTTTTACAGTAGCATATTTAACAAAATAATGACGTGATTCTAACCAAGAGGTAAAGGACCTTGTCCATGGTCATAACGACCTAAACGAGGTCCTAACATTAAGGCACTGGCCAAAGCAGCGCTTCCACCCAAAAGGTGAACAGCTCCTGAACCTGCAATATCCACTGCTCCCATGCGTTTTAAGAACCCGTGTTCACCCCATATCCAACCGGCAGGAATACAATAAATAATTGTGTTGAAGAAGCTATTGTTTAAAAAAAATCGACAATCGATATATACGGTGATTTATTTAGAATTTTGTGTTAGGTATTTGAGACGATTTGTATATACCTGAAAATGCAATATGCTTTGAAATTACACCGTTCAGCCATGGCACCACTCACAATGGTGGTTGCAGTTGTGGCAAAGGAAAGTTGAAAAATGAATGCCGCAAATATAGCCCCCTTTAGAGGATCGTTGTGGCTGGGATCTATGAAAAAATCACCCAACGCAATAAAGCCGTTGTTTAAACTACTGCGACCAAATGACATCGCGTATCCAAATATCCAATAAGTTAATCCTAAAAATGTCATTTGTCACAATTAGAAAACTAACTCAGCTAAATGGCAATTACCTCCAAGTACTATATCTACTACATTTTTCATCATTATGTTGACTTCGTTTTTTATGGAAACGCATCCAGATTCTAACATACCAAATCCTATTCAAAAAAAAAAATGTTTCTCAACATGGAGAATTGCTATATTTTTACCTGTTTGCATAGTAAAAATCATAAATGCGCTTGTAATAATCCAATTGCTGTCTTCAACAGTAATATTATATACCCAAGGTAAAGAGATATTTTTTGTAGAAGCAGACATTTTGATCAAAGAACGAGATGATCCTGTTCTATAAACCACTTAAATTAAAAAATCCCTGTTTTAACTACGTAGCTCGCGGCAGCTAAGTGAATATAAACAAGTAAATATTTAAATTAAAATTGCTAGATAATTTCTAGGTAATCTTCTGATTTATGTGGTCTCTATTCTTGGCCACTTAGAAAATAAATATTGCAAAGCAGCTTGTTTACTTTTACGTGCTTTTCATGTAACATTTGTTCTCTTTAACCATTCCATGTATGTATAATAGATGATGAATGTTTTTAAGTCAAATTTTTCAATTGGATTCAAATCGGCTCTTTGAAATGGTTTGGTCTTTTATTTCATATTAGAACTGATTAAGTGTAGTGGTTTTGATATTTTTGATTTTCTTTCTGAAATATCTAATGACAATGGGTCCTTCTCATTCCATATGTGACCCGGAATGAAAAAAAGTGGTTAAGAACCGAAAAATCGATTTTTAAGTTTTTAATCGTCTCCAACAAAACGAGGTCTGATCAATCGATTGGAATTGATTTAAGAATTCTATTTTAAAAATTAACACAGATATAAAGGTTTAAAGTTATCGGTGCAAGAAAAATTCCCCTCCGTTAAAATGCATGTAAGATCTCCCACCACTTAGATTTTGTCTTTTTGTTTAAAACGGAATGAGCCGAAATTTGTATCTCAGAAGGGAGACGCAATAGAGGGGAAAGATTTCCATTTCCTATTCTGTCATATTTCGTTTCAATCACGTTTTTCTCGAAAAGTCAATTTCGGTCGTTAACCACTTTTTTTTCATTCCGGGTCACATATACATATAGATGTAGAAAGTCCATATAAACTGGATATACAGTATAACCATAAACACTAGTGATATGAAGGAGTGTCTGTTTCCGCGCATCTACATTTATAGTATACAAACAACGAAATAAACATGGTGGGGATCAGTTGCCGAACTGCAGTCGTACCTCCGAAGTCAGGCCGAGCTCTGCGATGTTGCCGATTTGCATGGCGCTCACAAAAATACGCTATAATAAACAATGAAATAATGCAGTTTTTAGGTGAAAACTATGTGGATTCCTTTGAAGACCAAAAAATATACATATGATTGTTGACAATATATTTGCATTTTTTTTTTGAATTTATGGAATATAAAACCGAAAAGAATTATGTTTTCTTCATTTGCTATCGAAATTTTTGCAATAATTTTATCTTCTGCGTAGGTATTATTAGAGTCAATAAAAATAATAAAATGGAAATTTTTACAATCGAAGAAAAAGTTTTCATGGTCTTTCAATTTGCTGCAGGACAATCCTTAGAACAGGTTGTCAATGCATTTTTAGAACGTTTTGACAATCGGCCCATTCCTAGTGTTCAAACAGTAAGTCGGGTCGTTCGAAATTTCCGAACGTATGGATGCGTTTCACCCCTACATCATAAACCCCTCCCACAAAATAACAATGAAAGGGAAGAGCAGGAAATTATGATTTGTGTTAGTGTTGAGGAAAATCCTGATCAGTCCATCAAGGAAATAGCGGAACAATTCGATTTACCACGTGAAACAGCGAGAAAAGTTTTAAAGAAAAATGGGTATTGTTCTTACAAAGTGCAAAAAATGAATCAAATTTTCCCTCAGGACGTCGAGAGGCGGTTGTTTTTTTGTGAAACAGCAATGGAAAGGGCGAATAATGATGAAAATTTCATCAAAAACATCCTTTTTACGGATGAATCGACTTTTCCATTATTGGGTCATGCTAATCCAGCCGTCACTCGATACTGGT
>JABRWK010000022.1:935842-968940 GCA_013372445.1 Hypothenemus hampei | reverse complement strand
ATAGCGTTTTCTGCTGGTTGCACTTTTTGGCACTGAGTGTAAGTGGTACGTTCCACTGGGATTTCTAGTGCGCACTTTTTCGGTGCCGTACATTCCACTGAATGGCCGAACCTCGTTCAGTGCGCACCGAGTGCATAAAAATGTGCACCTGCTATTGAGGCTCGTGCGCGATGTTGCACTGGAAATTTATGTCAAAACTGTCAATCTTTTCTTACTATAACACGTGTTTCCGATAGCGGTTTCTGGTTTTAATTGTAATTCCACTATGTTATTATCACACTCGTTCATTCGAATAAATAGACTGTTCATTTTTGAAATTAAATTAAAAACTAAATATAAACTTAAGATTATTATATGTAATTTCCCACTTCTAGAAGCCCTTAAAAAAAGTTTTTTTAAAATGTAATTTAGAATGTAAATGCATATTAATTACCAGCAAAGAAAAGAAAAACTTTATTATAATACTGAACGTGAAAAATACACACTGTTTATTATTTAATTCTTCATAATCGTTAACGATTTATTAACAATTTAACGGTTTTTTTAATTGCACTGAAATGTCATTTCATATTCCACTGAAAACCGAACGAGATGAGTGCTCGTTGACATTCCTGACACTCTTGACAGTTTGCTAAAAGTGCAAGTGCGCACTGAGTGTTGACCAGCAGAAAACGCTATTAGGTATATTTACCATATACGATATAAATTAAATATGTGGGCAAACCACAGGGTTTCTTAGACAATTTTAAAACAAAACGTTCATATCAACATAGATGTGCATCAGCTTCGTTTTTGGGATAGGTATAGGGTGTTCAAATTTAAATTGAGATACGGGGTATTTTAAAAGTATTAAAAAATATATGTTTTTTTTTTCTAAATAAGTAAAATACGAAAATTACTGCAAATTTGAAATTTCATGAATATTTTCAGTGCATAAAAAGGAGTTTTTCAAACGAAAAAGTATTTTATTTCTCATTTTACCAGTGGTACGCATATTGGTAATGCCATATATTTAATTACAACAAAATACTGTACACCACTGGTTTTCGCAGTCCTATGAGATTTTATATTTTGGTAATTGACACTACATTCATCTTTGAAGTTTTTTCGCATTGATTAGCAGTTTTCGACAAAAACATGTTACATAACACCGTAGTTTAATTTCAATGATCGTAAAATATAAATCTATGGCTTTACTCCAATGCAAGCTACTGCTAAATTCTGGAAAACACTTTCTCTCATAAAAACACCCCTCTTTATTCATTAAAAATAGTTATTTAGAAAAAATCTTTTTCTTTTTAATTTGAATACCTTGCATCTCCAAAACGAATTTGTTGCAAACCTATGTATGATTACATGGCCATTTTGACTTAAAATTAACTAACGAACAATGCCCTGAAGTTTGGCCATATACTTAATTAACATCCTGTATATGGTAAATCCTTTAGAGACACTCTGGCGATGTAAAGCGGCGTAACTGCAACTTTTATTTATGACTTTCTTTTTTCGTTACCACCTGGGTGATTTTCACCACTCATGGAAGGAAAGGAGAGCCGAAATTGTTTTAACGCCTTAGGGGTTCGAACAACCTGTTACACAACTCAAAATTAAGTTTCTTTGTCGAACGTGTCTGGTAGCTTGGATTAAACAAAAAATTTCGTACAAAAAAATATACCAAACACCTATACGTGGTGATTCATTAAAATGTTTTCACATTTTACTTGAAACAAAAAAAGAATACGTTTGTGTTAAATCAATACGTGGTTTTGGCAACCTGTAGATTTTTGTTACCTTTTTATTCCTTTTTTTCTCAATTTTACAGATATTTTATCACATCTAAACTTACATATTTTATACAATTTAATTTTGAAATATGCAAATTTACATGTGTCTTCCATTACGCTCGACTAAACAAAATAATCAATTGGAAACTCCGACAATCGTACTACAACTGTTGTACCATTAAATGCTTGAAGTCCATCTTTTAGTTGAGCGCCGACCTTTCGACTGTAGGTAGTGAGACAGCTTCGTCCGTTTTTCATAACGGTTACGTACATTTCTTTGGCCCAGTGATGGTAATGGTACTGTTGTAGGTTATCTACTCTATCTGTCTATTTAAGGTTAATTTGCAGGTAAGATTTTCTTAAATACCTGTTACTTGAATTATCTACTATTATACTTTCGTTATTTGTAAAGACTTTTAATTCTGAATATTGCCATTTGTTTATTATTTTAATCTCCCTATTAACAATTATGAGCATTTAAGGAGTTAACCTTCATAATTTAAAGAGAACAATTTAATGTAGAGATACATATGTATGCCAGTTAGAAGTGATATTCATATTTTTTACTTGTATACGTTTTAGCTGAATTTAATGAACAGGATGTGGGCAATTTCTGTTCTTGTCTGCTCTGTAGGATTTTTTTAACACTTTTTTTAAATTAAAATGGTACTATTTACTATAGTTAATGGTACTAAAATGATACTTTTGAACACAGAATTGCGTACACCTACCCATTGACAAACCTTCTTTGTTGATAAAGCCGGCTCCACTTATTTGATTATTTCTCTAAATACCCTAATATACTTTTACTGTTTAACTCTTTCTTAGTTCTTTTATCTAAATACATACATATTGACTTTATTGATCAACTCAGAATTCTCAGATTTGACAATTTAATCAATTTCAATCAATTAATCAATTGATTTGAAAACTACATAGAAATACTTATTCATATAATTATTAAAATGGAATCAGAAACTTGCTCAATACGAACCTTTCTTGGAATCTGTAGTGGAGACTACATAAATTACTAATAACGTCTATAATGAAAACATAGTGCCTCTGCGGTGCATTTAATTAGGCTCAGGCCTATCAACTGTCAGTTATATACAGTGTGGCTCATTTAAAACCAGGCCATTTCTGTGAAATCTTTATTTACGGTCCAATTTTGATGATTTTTTTTTAAATTGTAGGGCATCAAAAACTCTATCTTGGACCAACTTCTTGTCGCACATATATNGGTTGGAGAGAATGGGGTGGATTAATAATGAACTCAAAATACTATAACTATTCATTGAATATGAATGGTCAAACGATTAAACATGGATTTGATTATGAAAAAGTAAGAAATGTACACATAACTGATCAATGGAATTAATTAAATATAGATAATTTCCAGGATTATTATACGGATGTTGTAACTAGAGACGCAATAAATTTCATACGCAACTCTAAGAAGCAATATCCAAATAAACCAATAATGATGGTAATGGCTTTTCCAGCCCCTCATGGTCCAGAAGATTCAGCTCCAAAATATTCACAATTATTCTTTAATACTACATCACATCAGTGAGTTTGAATACCTTAATCAGCACAAATTAATTTTTGAGAATTTTGGTTAAAATCTTAGTACTCCCGCTTATAATTTCGCTCCAAATCCAGACAAACAATGGATTTTACAAGTAACAGGTCAAATGCAAAATTTTCACAAAGAATTTACCGATTTGCTGATGACAAAACGATTACAAACTTTGCAATCGGTTGACGATGCTGTTGAAGAAGTGGTAAACGAACTGGAGTATTTGAAAGAGTTGAATGACACCTATTTATTTTACACTAGCGATCATGGATACCATTTGGGACAATTTGGATTAATAAAGGTAATTTCTAGGCAGAAGGCCTTTATAATATGACAAATAATAAACAATTATCTGAGCTTATTAAACCTAAAGTTTCGTCTGTAGCTGTAGTAGACATCTGTAAACCGTTGACATACTTTCTGAATTTAGTACCAGACACGTTAAAGCCGGAAAATTGTTTATTGTTTGTGAAAAATAATTTCTCATTAAATGTATTTGTTCTAAGGGCAAAAGCTTCCCATTCGAGTTTGATGTTAGAGTACCATTTTTGTTACGCGGTCCTGGAATTGAGGCTGGAAAGAGTTTGAATGAAATCGTATTAAACATTGATTTGGCACCGACATTCTTGGATTTGGCCGGTGTCAAGGCACCATCACAAATGGATGGACGTTCTATCCTGCCCTTAATTTTTAACAAGAATAACAAGAAAATTAAATGGAAAGATACCTTTCTCATAGAAAGGTAATTGTTTGCAAGAGTTTTCTTGTTTGATGATATTGTATGTTTTAGTTCGGGACGCCGAGAAACGCCCCATTTACAAACCAAACAACACGAATCCAATCTTCTTCAATACTCTGTTCCACGAAATTCAGATTTGCCATTGAATTATACTGATTTCAATAATGCGTTAGTTCGTTGGTTTAAAAATGATTTGAAACACCTTAGACCAAACAGTAATGAAGATATTAAAATCAATGATAACAATGATGGCAATGATTTCCTTTTGAATAATATGGTAACTCATAAAGTGACATCACAAAAAAGTAAAATAAACATATCATTTTAATAGTAACTTATCAAGAAAACAATATTTTAGCTATTCGTAGATTGGATCGTAATAAATTAAAATGTATATTTGGTAATAAATTGGCCTGTCGACATAAACAAAAATTAATTTGCCGAACGGACAGTGCGAAATGGAGAAATTATAAATGTAGAGAAGAAAAAAACACAAATGGGAATGAGAAACCATGTATTTGTTTTACCTCCGAAGGTCCCATATTTCCCTCGTACTGGGTAAGCTCTAAATTTATCAATCAAAAATACGTAGTATCATTAATTGTTAAATTTAGTTGAAAAATAAACAACCACTGTCCATGAATCAATCGAAAAATGAACATAAATATTGTCACTGTGCCAACGACGAGGAAGAGGAAACATTTAAATTAGAACCTCGTGTGGATTTGAATGAAGAAGAAAAAATTAGATTGAAAAAACAGAAGAAAAGAGAAGAAATTTGCCATCATGAAAGAATGACTTGTTTCGAACACAACAACGATCATTGGCGTACGGCTCCCAAATGGACTGGTGGTTCCTTTTGTTTTTGCATGAATGCAAATAACAATACGTACTCGTGTCTACGGACAATTAACAATTCGCACAATTTTCTTTATTGCGAATTCACAACGGGATTTGTTACTTTTTATAATTTACGTTTAGGTAGGTAACAGTAAAATTTCCTTTTAGACTAATGGAAAAATTAAAATAAGCCAGTATAAGTCAGGCTGATAGTTTATGAACTCTAATTTCATAAAGTAATAGATAGATTTAATAAAACCTGTAAAAATTCTACGTTAACGACAAATATTGGAGATAAGATATGGATCCAAATAGAAGTCGTAGTGTTATTTAGTACAACTTATCCACGAATATCTTATTTTTTCTAACGAAGCAACTTGTACTTTAAGAGAATTCTAAAGATATTCTCAGTAGAAGATAATATTTCGTACTCAACATTTCAGAGATGTTTACATGGAGAAAATGAAAGAGGAATTAGGGCCACAGATTCATAGAAGAATCAATTTACTCATCCGACTTGACCTCCTTGATTATTAGTTTTATATTCAAAAAGTAACATGGTTTTTCTACATAATCTTGGAAAAATCAATTTCTTCTTATTTTATAATATTTATCCGTTATTATGAAATCGTATAGGTATACCATTTCGTACTTATCAATATAATGCTTTCGTATACTACGAAAGCATTATATTCAATTATCGCTATAGCATTATATTGAATGTCTCTAATATAATATCAAATTTTATTGTTAGTAATGTCTAGAAACTCGAAAACTGAGATATAAGGTTTATTTGCACATTTTTACTTGATTTTTTGAGAAAATCGCAAAAAGTAACAAAACAACTTTTTGTTACTAAACAATATAAAGAACGCTGTAAATAAATGCTTACATTTCTGCTTTCTTTCACGAGTCCTTAATCGGTTGAGCAGCATTTAGACCATCTGTTAGTTGTGCAACTAATTCCATAAGTTAGCGGCACCGGTGATGCGAATCATATTCCAACAAAAGCAAATATCCGGTATGACAGGCTTCCCGTACTTAAATGTTAACATTTGTGGTATAACTGATAACAGCTTTACCCTAATATCTAAATATATGAAAGTGATTTTTCATCGTCACCACAAAATTTGCACTTTGAATCATCTGTAATGGCGTTTTGGTACAAAAGATTCTTCACCGATCACTGCTTAGTAATCGTTCTTAGTTCGCTTCGGTTTAATTTGAAAAACTCACTTGTTTCCGTGTAAGACAGGTCAGTACTATCAAAAAAATAGTAAAAATTATCCAGGTACGTACTTAAAAAAATAAATTAATGATGTTATTTGGAAAAATAAACCAACTATAAAATATAAAAAAATACATATATCAATAATTGAGAAAATTGTAAGTAAATTTTTTTTGAAAAATATAGGTTTCAATTTACTTTTAAAATTAAAAATTCAGATATATTTTTATGTTTTTCTCAATACATATCTCGGAAACTAAAAAAAAATACAAAAATGTCTTCGAATCTTGATTAAGTCATAAATTTGACATATTTTAACTGATTTAACCAACTCAGTAATTCTTAAAGATTAGAAATTAGCATTAGTTGACATTGACAGTATAGCTTATATTTGTACTGACAGCCAAGCAGTACTAAAAAACTGTTTGGTTGTCAGTGCGAATATAAATACGAGAATATTACGTAGAGTATTTCCTCTGAACGTTTTCCTGTGGATTAGCCACAGTTGGTTGGAAAATATGTTTAATTTGACTTCTGGCTTATATCTGCACCTTTCAGGGTTTAATTTGTTCATTCCAATTAAAGAAAATCTTTTGGCTCTAAAAGTTGGTATCATGACTGAACCATTCTTAATGGATTACTTACTTACGTTAGATATTTTAAGACTATTCCAGTTTGACTCAACGTAAATGATTTAAAACGATTATGGTAAAGGAATAATTTACCTTGTGTACCCTGATGCTAGATTTAATATCTCTAAATTGTTGTGTTTGGGAAGCCTTGAAGTAGAAAGTTTATTTCGTGAATCTAAGGGTTCTTTTTTGCGATTTTCTCTAAAACAAAAAGTGAAAACGTGCTAATCTTTGAAGGACTTTTCAATTTCGTTATCTAATTTCCTAGAAAGTCTTTAAGTATTCATTGGAAACATACAAGTATATTTTTAATTGTTGAATATATTCAAATTTCAGATCCATTTGAGCTTCAAAACCGATATGAATATTTGTCCCTTCACGAAAAATTGTATCTTCAGAATTTATTAAAACACATGGTGTCTTGCAAAGGAAGTTCTTGTACTAGAAACCTGGATAGTACGTTTGGCTTAAGTGAATTGGGAGAAATAACATCGTGAGGTTCATTATAAGTATTTTTTATTGACATTGCTTTGTGTAAAATGATTATTATTTGTTATTATTATGCGTACTTTTATCAATGTAAATAAACCAATTGCAGTATTACGTTTAATAGAATCGCGTGTATTTTTCTTCCTTGTGTGCATGATTTTTAGCGCGTAAGTAAATTTAAAAGGTTTCCTATTGTTGAATCCTTAAAAGACCATTGTCTTAGGATTTTCTTAATTTAATAAAGAAACAAATATAAGATGCTCCAAGCTGTCTATTGACAAGTTCAAATTCTATCTCTAATAGAACTTAGCTCTTAGTCTAAATAGCAAATTAAAAATATTTCAAAACTTACCTTTTTACTGAGGGAACATCATGACTGTGATAGCAGAACCAAATTTTGGCACATGGGCTGCCCAAAGGGCGTCAGGTTTTGGAGGTGAGACCAATCAACTTGGCTTGACCTAATTATTAAATTTTCCCATTATCCTTTTTAGGCAATTTAACTGTTGTCGATAAGGTACCTCCTGAAATGCTTCATATGGTGGATGCATATTGGTACCAATACCCGCCCCTTAACCCATTGTGGCATGGTATTTTGGGTTTTGTAATTGCAGTTTTGGGCATTATATCAGTATCTGGAAATGGCATGGTAAGCGTATCTAATTCCCCTAAAGGATTTTTTATTTCAAACTTCTACAGGTAGTATATATCTTTACGAGTACCAAAGCATTGAGGACTCCATCTAATCTTCTAGTCATCAATTTAGCATTTTCTGATTTCTTGATGATGTTCACCATGTCGCCTCCAATGGTCATTAATTGCTACTACGAAACTTGGGTTTTGGGTAAAGTTAAGCATTTATTTAAAAAACGTTTCTTCTAGAAAAACAATTACAGGGCCATTCTTTTGTGAATTGTACGCTATGTTTGGTTCATTATTTGGTTGTGGATCAATCTGGACAATGACTTTTATTGCTCTGGATCGTTACAATGTGATTGTTAAAGGGTTAAGCGCTAAACCTTTAACAACAAAAACGGCTCTATTAAGAATTTTACTGATTTGGCTTATGTCTTCAGTATGGACTCTTGCACCTATGTTTGGCTGGAACAGGTCACATTTGATGATTATTTTATGAATTTATGATTAGAATTGAAATTTAATTAACAGATACGTGCCTGAAGGAAATATGACCGCTTGCGGTACAGACTACCTCACCAAAGATATTCTGAGTAGAAGTTACATAATAGCCTACGCATTCTTCGTTTATTTCCTGCCATTATTATTGATTATTTACTCTTATTGGTTCATTGTTCAGGTATACGAAATCACTACAATAACTTAAATTGTTAGAATATATAGCGGATCTCTTAATGACGTACGAATATTTTAAGATATGATTATACACGGAAAAACGATAGTTTGCTATATAAACTATATTTCAAAATGCCCCGTTACGAAAATATAGAGTTTTAAAGTTTCAGGAAAAAAAAATGAAAATTAATTTTTCCAAAATGACTTGAAATATTTCAATGAAATTTAGTATGGAAACAGTCAATAAATGGGCATTTTTTGGAATAAAAATATAATTTTCAATTCAAACACCAGAATGTACTGGTTTCGTTATTTTTACAGAGAAAAAAGATAAAATAAAACCAGTAGCGTATCATTTTTCTTTTTAAAAATAGCAGGTTCAGTTCCCGTACGCACGCCACTGTTTGAATTGAAAATTAGATTTTGTTACAAAAAATGTCCCTTTATTGGTTGTCAGTGCCTATTAAATTTTATTGCAATATCTCAAGTCGAAAAAATAGAAAAATTAATTAATTTTCATTTTTTCTTAAAATTTTGATGCCCTATATTTGCGTAATGGAGTTTTGGAACATAGTTTATATAGCAAACTATCATTATTTTTAATGTAGATTTACAATATTCGAATATCATTAAGGGGTAACCTGTAGATCAAAAAAAGTTTTCATCATGGTAATAATTACAAATTTAAATATTGTTAAGGCCGTAGCCGCTCACGAGAAATCCATGAGAGAACAAGCAAAAAAAATGAATGTAGCTTCTCTAAGATCTTCAGAAGCAACACAAACCAGTGCCGAATGTAAATTGGCGAAGATTGCTTTGATGACGATCTCTTTATGGTTTATGGCATGGACTCCTTATTTGGTCACTAATTTTGCGGGTATTTTCGGCAACAGCAAAATCACACCTCTAGCCACGATCTGGTGTTCATTATTCGCTAAAGCTAATGCAGTTTATAATCCTATCGTTTATGGAATAAGGTTTGTCTAAAAGAGGAAACGAATTTTTTTTTATGTAAATTATAATTTATCTCTTTTAGTCATCCGAAGTACAGACAAGCATTACAAAAAAAATTCCCATCTTTGGTTTGCGCAGGTGACTCAGGACCACCTGATGATACAACTTCCACCGCTTCTGGTGTAACGAATGTTACTGCCGAGGACAAGTCGGCAGCATAAATTACTATATATATTTTATATAAAAATAAACCCTGCATTCAAAAAATGTGATTAATTTGTTCCCAATTTTATTCCAAATTAACTCTCGTAAAAATTATTGGATATCGTCCACTAATACTGAGTCGCATTTTAAATCAAATAACATTTACTCTAGTACCTTTTTAAGAAGGTACGTTCCGACTGAACGAGAAAAAAATTTCATAATCGTTAACAATTATTAAGTCTTTGATTGTTACTAACCAATCCTAATACAGACACAATTTCTTATTTAAAGATTTTTATTATTTAAAATTCTATGCTACAATGAACAATTCAAGAAATATAATTAATTGTAGATTATAATGTACTTTTACAAAAAAACATAAAAGTATGGCTTGCTAAGATTTGAAATGCTTAATAGATATTTAAGCATGCTTCTGACGTTAGGTCTAAAATGGCTAAAAATTAAGTTAAAAAAAGAGGTATTCGAAGTCACTAGAGTCCATCTTTAAATAAAAGTTTCAGTTAAAATGTATTCGTCAAACAGTCAGATGTAAAAATTAACAAATGAACAACCAACTCCAGTAAAAGTATAAGTAGTAGGTCTACATGTTAATAAACGATCTGTGCTCGGTCTAAATGTTGGTCGCTCGGTCTAAATGTCTGGTGAGTGAGTTCTAGAAAATAAAAATTATAATTATTTACATACACGTAAATTTTTAAAATAAATTTATTGCAAAATATGGAAAAAAATTAAATAATCAGTCAGTTTGGTCATGTTTTTCTTCAGGTTTGTACTTACCATTGAAATCATTATTATTCCCTCTTAAGATGAACATACCGATCTTCTTTAAAACACTTTATCACTGATTCAAATGAAGAAAAACTCTGTTAAATAAAAAAATTATTACTCACGATTTAAAAAAAAGAAACAAATTTAGTTCCCGTCGTCAGTCCTTGCCCTTTTTCTTTGTTCTTCTGCTATCAAAACTTTGATTCGCACACCATTTATATCGGCCCCATGTAACGTCTAAATACCTCAATGCAAAACAATAATTTCTTATTAATATCATATAATCGTACCTTTATGGCTTGTTCACACGACATTCTATCAGTGTACCTTGCATATCCACAATTTCTATTCGCTAACATATACGCTTCAATGAGATTCCCAAAACGACAAAAAACGTCTCGTAATACAGTATTCGGAAGAGGAGTTGTGCACACAATAAAACACCTGTCATTATTTTGAAATATTAGCGTTAATAAATCTAGAAATAACGCCTCTTACCTGGCTACACATTCGTCATCTATACTTGCCAGTGGTTTAGGATCAGGCAAGGTTACACTACACTGGATTTGAGAACTGGAATCTGTACCTAATCCTCCCAAGTTTAATAAAGCAGCTGAAAACATTTTCAGTTATCATTTTATTCAATTTTGAAATTGAATAAAATATACATGGATTAAGACCTGCTGCTTGTATAAGACTAGAAGCTTGGGCAATCGTTTCGGCTATATGCATCAAACTTTTTTTCTTGTCGCTGTCATTCAAGCATTGCACAGCGCCTTCCACAATTGGTTTAACAATTAAACGAAATCCCGGTGGATATTCGAAACCATGAAGTTTTTCCTTTGCATGAGCAGCCCATTGCGAGCTCGTATAGACAACTTCACCTATGGCTCTTGCTGGACGCATATGACCTCCTTGATATCTTACTTGGCAATAATCCAATCCTATAAGGAACAAAACGTTTCATTATCGTGTAAATTGCTCGTCTTCTATTTTACCAGGAACAATATCAAACAATTTCCATAGTTGATCTTGATTTATATCTGGACTAGCTATTACTGTTAGTTTTGTGTATCCTTCATTTGCACCAGATGGACCTGCTACATGCGAATTGATAGAATAACTATTAAAGCTGCTGTTTCTACTGGTGCTTGGTAATAAAGCTGATGAAGTGCTGGCATAAAAATCTCTTGATTCTCCACGTTTTGGAATTGGTTCCGAATTTTTTGGTTCAGCAAAAACAGCTTTATACTTTCGATCGCACTCTTCAAAAGCACGAGCTGCATGGGAAAATCTATCAAAATACGAACAATTCAATCACAGCTTTTGTCAGAAATCATTTCAATTTACTTATGATATTTAACATAAGCTATTCCTTTACTTTCTCGTGTATGTCTATCTTTTATTATATTAACATATTCGGGATCACCGAATTGTTTAAAATACCCATATAGATCATCTTCTGTCATGGATTTAGGACATACAATAAATAATCTTTGCATCTTTTCCTCTTCATTGGTTTCCCGTTTAGCTCCCTGATCTCGGCTTGAAGTATAGTAGAAATTTTAATTGTAATAAAGGCAATACTTTACGGTTACCTTGCAGCAATCATAACTTTTATTTTTCGTGTTGTGTATTTTGTCATTATTGCTCCATTCATTTTTTCAAGAGCGTTCGCTGCCTCAGATGTTTTGGAATACTTAATATAAGTAATACCTACAAATGGGGAAAATGTTTGAATAAATTATTCTTACGAACTAACAGGATCAAATAAACACTTGTCCTTATTTGTGTCGAACTCCACTAAGAAGGCACAGCATTTTGTTATTCGCTTACTGAGCCATGAAAAGTAAAATCTATTAATATTCACTACACAATGAAGTTACAATATAATAATTCAAGATTCTCACTTCAGTAGTTGTATGAATGGAACAAAAACTGAACATGTTTTATAGCGGACTCTCTCCTTACCAAGAAAATTATATTATGACGCTTAAACTCATTTTGGGCCATATACTCAAAACTTTTGAAGAACTGAATTTGTCATTAGAACCAACAGGCAAGACTATTAGTTTAGTATATCTTTTTTATTCCATTCATCATCATTTATATTTTTGGACCCCTTGAAGAGATACGATTTAATTAGCAAGAAATTGCCCATACGAATGCACTTTTAAAACGATAAAAGAAGTTTATTGTTTTATGTTTTTAAGGTTTTCATTTGACTCTGTTTCATATTAAGAGGCCATTGACATTCGATTTAGAGCATTTAAAAAAACACAATTGTTTATTTAGTCATTAGAGAAATATTATTACATTATATTATTATTCTACATTCACCTTTATATTCCCCAGTATTTTTATCCGTAACCATCCAAATCTCCTCAATATTGCCAAATTCTTCAAAATAGTTTCTATAACTTTCTTCTGTTAAATTTTTTGGCCCTATAATGAACAATCTAGATAAAGGTGGATCTTCAGTGCTTAAGCCCGAAAAGTTTCTTTTATTATCCATGTTTCTTCTATTTCGAATTTAAAGTTTTTCTACTAAAGACTGGAAAATAATAAAAATAAAATTGTACTGTTTGTTTACAACACTCACGTCATTGACATAAACGAGCGAATTAATAATGGGTTAATATTCCTAGTAATCCTAATATGGAATCTCGATAATCAATAAATAATTGTGGAGAAGGAACAAGCAACTAATTAAATATCAAGTGGTTCCTTTTACCGTTAAAAGATATTTAAAAAGATAGAAATAATAAGACTTCTACGATAAATACAATATATATTCCAAAATGATTAGGAATGAACTTGTGATATAAGAACTGATAAAAACAGTTTAGAATTATTTTATGTCAAACTGTCAATGAAATGTCAAGTGTCACAAATAAAATATTCACTATTACAAGCAATTTTTTAATTTCTGTACTGTTTAAAGAAAGTTTTTCCGCATTTTCAGTGAAAACTTAATTAATATAATAAAAATATAAAATATTAAGAAAAATGGTTCTTGAAAGCGACAACGATTGGATGAATGCTGCCCATAGTACTGGGGTAAGATCTAGAATTTATTTAGAAAAATCAATTGCAAAGTTAAACAATTACTTTGAAATTTTCTTAATTTTCCAGACATCAATTATGGCAGCAGAGTTTAAGGGGGGTGTAGTTATCGGAGCAGATTCCCGAACTACTACAGGGTAAATATCCGTACATTGCATAAAAAGTTATATATAATTCCAATTTAATATTTTAGGGCTTACATTGCTAACCGGGTTACTGACAAATTAACTAAAGTAACTGAGCACATTTATTGTTGCCGATCTGGATCTGCTGCTGATACACAAGCTATTTCTGATATTGTTTCTTATCATTTAGGATTCCATGGGTAAAACCTGAAATTTTACACTCTAATTCTCCAATATTTAAATGAATAATTTTTAGAATGGAACTTGGAGAGGAACCACTTGTAGAAGTTGGAGCGAATGTCTTTAAGGAATTGTGCTACAATTATAGAGATTCTCTTATGGCTGGTATTCTGGTAGCGGGATGGGATAAGAAAAAAGGCAAACAATTACAAATATATCCTTAATAGATCCATAACTTTAATATATTATTCATACAGGAGGCCAAGTCTATTCTATCCCAATTGGAGGTATGTGTGTTAGACAATCAGTTTCAATTGGAGGATCTGGATCAAGTTATGTTTATGGCTACGTTGATGCCAATTACAAACAGGACATGACTCAAGAGGAATGTGTTAAGTTTGTTACCAACAGTAAGTAATTCATTATAACATCTGTAAGATCAAATTTTAATTATTGTAAAGTTAGTTATAAATGACTTTCATTTGATCAAATCTGTTATAAATCTCTTTACAAATCAAGTATATCATAGCCTTTTTATGGGAGAAGTTAATTTTTTTCAAATGTCATTTTTTCTCTATCTCATTCGTTAATAATTTAAAATCGAGATCATCAAATATGAATTTCATCAAAAAGTATATGGCGTATATGTGACTATAATTTTAACATCTAAGAGCTATTAAATTTGAATTCAAAACTAAGGAGGCAAGTCAATCTTTACACCTCAAGTGGTGCGATTCTTGCTTTGTTTGACTACAAATCATCCACTATTGTAAAGATTCAATTGCCTTCTTCTGTATGTAATACTATAATTTAATAAATGATCACTCAAATTGAAAATAAATTTTCCAGCATTGGCCCTTGCAATGTCGCGTGATGGATCTTCTGGAGGTGTTGTTCGTTTAGGAATAATCAGTGAAAAAGGTATTGAACGTAAAGTAATTCTGGGAACTGAGTTGCCGAAATTTTATCAAGAATAGTTTGTTTCTGTAAGAAATGTGAGGAAACAATTTTTTTTTCTAAAATAAATCTTACAAAATTGAAAGAAAAAATGAGTTTTTATAAAACCATAGTCCAGTGGTCCATAAACAAAATTTATTCATCTTCATTAAAAATAAATTTTTGTACAACTTTAATAATAGTTGAGAACAGTAGAAAAAGTCTATTAACTAGGGTTTATATTATAGTTTATAAAATGTCCTCCAGTGCTA
The DNA here is from genome assembly GCA_013372445.1 of Hypothenemus hampei. Lineage (NCBI taxonomy): Eukaryota > Metazoa > Arthropoda > Insecta > Coleoptera > Curculionidae > Hypothenemus > Hypothenemus hampei. The sequence goes on along the minus strand of JABRWK010000022.1, from coordinate 953,812 downwards.
CTACAGCTAGTTTTCCGATTAAATCAATGTTGTTAAAAGTTGATCCAGATTAGGTGTGAATATGGATTGGTCATTAATTACATAAATATTAACTATTTTTGTTAATATAATGACGAATTTCATACATGCCACGTGGACATAGGAATAATTAAATCTACTTTTGTACAATTATTACAGATAATGTTAACACAAATTATAACGAATAAACTAAAAAATAAAGTGTGTAGACTGTTGTAAATATTTAAAACGAACATTATTCTATTCTAAAAGTAATGGATAAATTATAATTCTTTGACAATTCGTGTTAGACAATTACAGTTGCATATTGAGGAGATACTATAATAAAATGTTTTAAATGATTCATGTTTTTGAACACCATTCACTCTGAAATGTACTAAAAAAAAAATAAGGTTGCTTATCAAACAATTAAATATCCTCATTCGTTTTCAAGTTACATTTTAATTAATGTTGAAAAATGTAATTTTGTAAATTGATACTAACTGAAGAAACTATCTTTTTAGGACATTTATAATTTATTCATCGTCATCATTTTTCATACGTTCTCGTAATCGTTTAGCTGGAGGTTCTATGTCTCTGTCTTCCAATCCAGGAACTTGAATCTTTGTTTCGGATGCTTCTGAAGGCTAAATCATTGACTGAATGATTAAAAAGAAGTTTCAGAATTTAATATTTATACCTTTACGTCTGTTCCCAAAGGCCCGCATCCCTCTGGTTTTTGATACTTTGATTTTTTTGCAGTTTTTTCTTTATTTTCATTGTTAAGCATACTCAAAGTTAATGTTTGCTTCTTATTAGGTTGATATTGTAGTTCAGGAGGCAAAAAGACCCTAGTATTTTGGAAATTTTTCTGCGGAACGAATAACATTGTTGGAACTCTAATTTCGGCAGGGAAATCTTTCAGTTCATAATTTGTAGCTTTGGTAAGCAGCAGGCCTGTGGTCAAATCACACAGAGCCCATAATTTCTAAACAAGAAACTTTTAGCTTTTTAATATATTTTAAATATGGGAAACACTTACGTAATTAACATGATCATCGTCAGGTCTAACAGCGTCTTTGTGATTTTTCATTTTTTCTATAAGAGTCTTGTAAAATCCGTAACTGAAATAATCATTCTTAGTTACTAACGGTTCTAATATAAACCAGAGGCACTGTTGGGCTATATGAAGTTCCGCCACGTTATCCCATCTTTGAAAGATATTTTATTATTTTAGTGCATTCAAAAGATATTACGGATACTACCTTGTCAATCGTGGTTCATGTGCCAAAACGGGGATAGCAAACACCAACATGTAATCGGGTAAAATATGCGGAAGCTGAGACATTGCTCGACTTTCTGCATTAGTGATTCCCATTGTGATTGTTTTGACGTAATCTCTTCTCCTACAAATATTATTATTTTAAATGTAGTATACTAGGATCATTTGAAAATTTTAGCTTCAGCGTAAACTGGAACCGTATTGGCCCGACACTGATATACATAACGATCGTAAAATATGAAGTGCAAATTGGCCGATCTGTCGGTTGTGAAGCTGGACTTAGGGTTCCCATAAAAATATATTAGTGTTAAGAAAATAACATATGGAAAGAGAAATCGATAACACTCGTCCGGTCTAGTTAAATAGATTTGCTCCATTTTACGCTATTCTCATGAGAAGTACTTCTTCAAAATTTGTTCTAACTTTTAACTTTAATATCAAATTAAAGTTAGAAAAAGACAAGTCAGGTTACTAAATAGTTTAGGGCACCAGTTCAAAACAGAACGGTATGATTTTAGATATGAAAACGTTGTTTCTTCATTTATGTTCAAGAAAGTTTGTGTATCTTAAAGGTTTAAAACTTTTCAACTGATCTTCACGTTACTCTAGTCTTACCTATTTATGTCATTTATCATGTAATTTCTAATAAGCGTGCGTAAACGATTATCTACTTCTCTTCCAGCTAAAGCATAGAACCCCATAAAATCTAGGGGTAGGCACTTGTTTGGTAAACCTAAAAAAAGTTATTTAAACACTTTTCTATTATAAATTGCATATAAAAACAATAAACACACCTTTATTTAAGCCCTTGTGCAATTTTGCTGCGAAAATTTCTCTAACTTGTTTAACCTCGTCACACATTAAATGAGATAAATTATAAAACTGTTCGGCTGTGTACTGATCACCAACTCCCTTCTGTTCACATACTTTTAACATCGCACAACCAGCGGCCAATCTCAACCATGACATTTCCGAATTCGATAATCTGCCGCTCTGCAACAAATCTCCTTTATGCAAAATAAAAGCATTTAACATTCTGAATGTTTTCTGTGCGGAGGCCGTGTCCTGTTTCAAACCTAAAATAAAGACATATTCAATAAAAGAAACATTTTTTTGTTTCTTCTTACCTAGGAGCCATCTAGCCATTGCTTTTAAACCTTCAACTTTACATCTAGTGTCTTCAGGCAAATCTTCTTCCGAACACCATGTGTCTCCATCATTTATTGATCTCAATTCTTCGTCATCATCGTTCTTTTCACGTCCTTCTTTAACCAACAACTCTTTAACAATCTATGGAACAAAGAACAGTAATTTCTTGTGTCTTGAATATAAAGGTAACTTACTTTTCTGGAAACAATATTCTTAATTGCCACCTTATACTTTTCTGGAAAAGTAAACGCTATGTGTCCCAAAGCAACGATAGCTGTTCTATAATGCGGCGAGTCGGAAACCAAGTTTTCTTTCACCGATTCTAAAATATGAGCGAAAATATCGTCGTGTAAAGGTGGCATATTTTTATGAATGCAATGAATGGCTCCTTTTGCTTGTTTGGGTGTGCCCGTGCACGCGAGATCCTTACATATTGGAGCCAAACTGTTCATTAGATTTGGAAACTGATCATCTATAAATTTATTATCAAAGAAAAATGTATAGTTGCAATAATATAAAACTTACAAAGACACTTATATTTTCCTAAAAATGTAAATACACTCAAAACCAAGGGGGCTACATTTACATCGTCCAGTCTCAATAGATCCATTAAATCTTCTAGAATATCAGAATGATGGAAATGAGAGGGAAACACCACACTCAACATTACTAAGAGTTTCAGTCCTCTGTCACCTGCAGTGGCTGGGTTAAGTCCAATTTCTTCTATAGAGTTACCACCTCTAAGACAATCTTCTACATATCTGCAAGTAATGACGTTGAATGTTTAAGTAGCTATTTTGGCTGATTAAAAAAATAACCTAACCTAATCAAAATGCCTAACGCTTCATGGTCTATCATAACAGAACTAATACGTTCCAGCAACATTTTTACCATATTATAGTACAAATTGGTCATTACAGGAGCACCAAGTTTTTTCAGTACAGCAGCTGTTGCGTCCTGACATTCTTTACAACTCACTGTAGGTCGAGCTACTGTTTCGAATTTTTCCATAAGGTCTGAATCTTTTCTAAATTTAATAAATGCGAGTTTCATTAATAGTTATTGGCTCCAAAACACCTACTTACCTCAAGTGACTACTGAACTTAGATAAGAATTCATGGGCTTTCACTGGTTCAGGCAGACATCGTGATAATGCTTGAACTTTATTGGCAATTTCTTTTTGAATTTCCAGATTTGGACCTGATGCCAGTTTTCTATGTAAATCCAGCCATTCCAAAACCTGAATATGTGGAAAATTAAAAAGATTTAATTAGGATTAACAGATTAATTACCAATTTTCTGACACATAATTGATTTTTTTGAAGTTCCATAAACGCTTTTGTCGCATGTTCGTCAACAGTTCCCAATAAATGATAGAGTTTCTTCATTCTTTCGGCTGCAGGTAATTGATATGGAACCAAACAGGTGTTAAGAAGTCTAAAAATTAATTAAAAATAAGTTGTATAGGATTTCACTCTGTGACTTTTTTTTATTTAAATTTCTAAATTCCAATTTCTACCTTTCTACTAAAAGTCTGTCCTCCATTCCAGCCATATAATACCCATGTAAAATTTTATCTTTAATCCATGTAACAGCTTTTTTTGTTGCGTTGGGTACATCTGGATCGCTTAAGTGTTTCTTATAAATAAGCGCCAATCCAGCCATAGCTTCTTTTCGAATTTTAAATTTTTTATCCAACGTTCTTTCTTTTACAAATTCGAGAAGATCCTCAGAATCGGAAACTACTTGGAAATCGTTTCTAGCGGTTGTGACTATTGACATAACAACCTGAAAATGTGTATTTCAGTATATGTGGGAAAGAAATGGGGAAGTTTTTACCTGATATCTGACGTTTTCATCAGAATCATGCTGTCTCATTTTTAAAGTTTCCGTTATATCCTTCCTTAAATCAGGATGGTTTAATAGAAAGTGCATTGAATATTGTACGCATTTTGTTCTTATCGCAACGGATATGTCATTAAATACTAAAAATTAAAAAAAGAATAATTAAATTCTCTTAATTCATTCGCTAGGATGTTTCTACCTTCCCAGAAACGCTCTCCATAATGGTCCATATCTTCTAGGTAACTCGGAATCCTTTTCACTAAACATTTTGGCTAAAAGAGCAACTGCAGCAAGACGTTCACTTTCTTGGGTACTTTTTAGTTTACATTCTAATTGGGGCAAAACTGAGGTTAAAATTTGTGGACAAATATGGTTTAATTCATAGATTAAATCGTATACTTTCGTGGAAATTTGCAAGTTTTGATCTTCTTTGCCTAAAACAATCATATTAATGACAAAGATAGCTGTTAAATGTATGTTTTATTTACCTAAAATCAAAACTTGATTAAAGAACGCTTGAATGTAAGGTTCCAACGTTTCAGACGTTTTAATTATCAACTCTTTAGCCAAAAAATATGCATTTTTATGTTGTGTTTTCTTCGGCTCGACAATATTCAACAAAATTATGTCTAATAAATCATTACCAACCTTGAAAAATCACAAAAAGAGAAATGTCATGAATTGGAAAATCACGTACGTGAGAAAACTTACCATGTCACTTTCTGTGATTAATGGACATAACACGTCCAACATAAAACTCTTAACTCGACCCGAGTGCTCATCGTTAACTATTTTTAACATTAGATTAAATAAACGGCAAAAAATTTCTTGACAATCTTGCAAATCAAAGCACATGTTAAAAGACTTAACGTATGCTAAGTTTTCTAAAAGATAAAAGTACCTAAAATTTACATAAAATTAGATTATTTAACGATTCATTGAATAAAAATGAATTTCTTACCGCTTAAAGGCGGGATCTTTCGGATCTTTCAAGCCTGACAATTGAGTTATGAGAAAGAGAAATATAATCTTTACTTGTTCTGGATCTTGATAGGGCGCATCAGGTGCATAAACTCTCAGAACATCAGCAATGCAGCATGCTGTAACGCGAAAAATATCACTGAAATTTTCTGTTAATTAAAAATAATAGCATACCAATCAATAATTGAACGTCTCTTGAAGGATGGTTAAGAAATTGGTCCTCTGCCAAATGCAGGCTCAAAGGCACGTATTGTTTGTACGCACCATCATCTTGACCCATGGCCTGCAGTGTATGAGCAAGAGTTTTTAAACGTCGAATCAATTCATCTGGACCGAGATCGTCACTGATGGGACGACACCCAGGAGGATATACTATTTCTGTCATGGTATATCAAATCTGGAATTGCATCAAATTAAATACATAACTGTTTTGAAGTAGTCAAGGATATGGAATATTTCCAATTTTTTAATGTCCATGTTCAAAGTTGCAGTTTCATTTTACTATACTACAACAGGCCGAGTCGAATGAAAATTTTGTTAAAAGATGTATTAAAGCATTGTTAAGAAGATGTATTAAAGTATTAGAGCATTATTAGTCCATTTCAACCTGCTTTCCAATGCTTTCTAAACATCTCTCAAATCTTTTTGAGAAATGTATAAACATCAGAGTAAAAATATTCTCTTTATCGTGTTCGTATCCGTCCATACATCGCTTAAATCGCTTCATTATTTCTCTTAAATTGCATTTCATGTAATACTCTTTTAGCTGGACGTAATAATGGCTAATACCGAAATTAGAGGAAACATATTTTGACAACGTCGTGTTCCACAACGCTACATTTCATAGAATTTCGCTTTCTGGTTCTCATTGACGATTTTTCAGAAGTTTTAAGTGTGTTTCCATGGCTCTTCGGTACTTTTGCATTTCAATAAAATATCACCATAATTTTCATTTAGAGAGGTATTCAACATTTAGAATTTTGTCGAAGAACGACCACACCATTGTTGCTTGTGTGTTCTTTTAGGTCCGCCGGTACTGAGTTACTGGTTCAAATTGTTAGAAAACTTTCATCACTTTTTAGTTTGTTTATAGTTTCTCTGTATCACTGCATATATCAATCGCTGAACGATAGCTTGACTGGCACATGACAAATTCTCAAGAGGAAAGGTTTGTCGATCGCTGACTGATATTTTAACTCAGTTCAGTAGTGATTTTGTTCTTTGTCTATGTAAACCGTGAATGAGCCTTAGCTCAATCTGTTGAATTAAATAAACCTAAATAAACTTGATGACATTAGATAGCGGTTATAAATAATCTAAATAATATTTAGCATATATTGTTTTTTATGCAGGAATGAATCCAGAATTGCCTTATTTTGTGCTTATATCTAGTGTTACAGTTGTATAAAATAACCATCTTTTCCATAATTTGGCAGGGTTACGCAGCTGAAATAAAAACGTACTTAAGCTATTAGTACACTAAAATATTTATGTTTCTAATTGATGGAAATTGAGTATCCAACTACAGTCTGTAAACAATTTCGTCAGAAACCAGCAACTTCGTATATCCAAGGTCTTGATTTCAGATTGATGATAGTGCCACTAGTACTCATTATCAGTTGCGATTCCTGTCAGAAAGGAAACTGCTTCTGTTTGAGAGTAGATTTTATCAAAAAGAAAATTAAACTAATATTAACAGATGTAAATTAATTACAATGTTAATGGATTAAATTCATGTAGATGATCAAATTTTATCATTTTATTGAGATTTATTTCTGTTCCATAGGAGTTATAAAGAATTGTATTTTCGCAGATCTTCGTTTCTAATGACAATTGTGGAAATGACTTAAAATATATTTCTGAATTTTATGTTCAAGCTGCTTTGTTTATATAATTATTAAAACATGTTTTTTCAGCATTATTTCTGAATATTGAATTTTATGACTGTCGGTGTTTATTCAATTACTTAATAGTGAAAATGAATTGCAATAAAAATAAAAAATTATTCATTTTCCAGTTAGTACACCTAAAGAAAATACATTAGATAACGCATACATGAATTGTATCTACCAATATATTAAAAAATTAATCAAAATATTTAATGTTAAATTACCGAATACAAATACATATATTGTTACAATGTATCTTTAAATTACAAAGTATAATAGAATTTGTACAAAAAATATATACACGTACGCTAAACTATACCTGAGCATCAAACTGTAGAGTGTTGAAACCCTGAACGGACAATTCCTCAGAAAAACACTAATACTTTATAAACACTTTTCCAAATACACAATAAATTATAAAAATCTTGTTTCCGTATCTACAAAGTACAAGATTTTTGTTAGAAAGTTCAGTAAATAAACTGGCTCAAAAATAGGGACGCCGACATTAAACATGTCAGAATATGATCAATTACTGGCAACTAAAGCAATCGAAAAAACCCTAGATTAATTACAGAATTCTATTTGATTCCGTTCTATTAGATCAGTTAAACACAGTTAAACTGCAAATAAATAAATATCTATTGTTATCTGTATATATGTTTAAATTAATTTCTTGGAAAAATATATATTTAGAAATATATTTTTGAATTTCGCATTTTTGACAGAATAGACGAGTTTTTAATTGAAAAGAAGAAGAAAAAAATGAAGACTAAAATACATTTCCAAACGTTAACCCTAACCACGTGTTTAGTGTTTATTTGAATTTGCAGTGTTCCTGTAATTAAAATTTCATTTTTTATTGGTATTTCAAAATGGACCAGGAAGGGACTTCTAAGAAAAAGTCTCATAGAGATCGAAATTCAGGTATGGTTCTGAATCATTTTTCAGAAATTAATCAGTAACAAAATGGTTCCTTTCGCTAGGACGAAAAGCAGAAAAAAAGAAAAATAAAAAGGAAAAAGATATTGAAGAACTGACCGATAAACAAAGAAACCCTAAAGCGTTCACATTTAACTCAGCAATTCGCGCAGAAAGAAGATTTAGAAGGAAACAAGACATTGATACCCATAAACAACATGTTCCTGTTGTGGATAGGAGTCCAATAGAACCACCGCCTATTTTAATAGCAGTAGTTGGACCACCTAAAGTGGGCAAAACCACTCTTATCAATAACTTGATTAAACTATTTACAAAAACCCCATTGACTGCAATAAAAGGGCCTGTTACCATTGTGACTGGCAAGAAACGTAGAATTACACTAATTGAATGTAACAACGATATAAATTCTATGATAGATTTAGCAAAAGTTTGCGATTTAGCTTTGCTTCTGTGTGATGCCAGTTTTGGATTTGAAATGGAAGTGTTTGAATTTTTAAATATATGTCAAGTGCATGGAATGCCTCGGATCATGGGTATTTTAACTCATTTAGACATGATAAAAAACAGTAAGACTTTAAAGAACACGAAGAAAACTTTAAAACATCGATTTTGGACCGAAGTGTATCCAGGAGCCAAGTTATTTTATCTGTCTGGTATTATACATGGGCAATATTTAAACAATGAAATTAAGAATTTAGGAAGGTTTATTTCTGTAATGAAATTTAGACCGTTGGTGTGGCGCCAAAATCATAGTTACATATTAGGCGATCGTTATGAAGATTTAACGAATCAAGAATTTATTAGACAAAATCCCAAATGTGATAGAACTATATCCTTGTATGGATATGTTAGAGGTGTTCCCATTAAAAAAGAAAACTCAATTCATGTTGCTGGTTTTGGAGACCTAAGAATCAATAACATCTCCTATTTACCCGATCCTTGTCCATTGCCAGAAGAATTGAAAAAAAGAGCTCTGATAGAAAAGGAAAAATTTATTTATGCTCCATTTTCTGGTCTGGGTGGAATTGTATATGACAAAGATGCAGTGTATATAGAGTGTAATAATGCACAGGCAAAAAATATGATCCTAATGACGATTATAATATTTTGGATAATTTGTTTAATTCCAAGGAAACCACTGGTTTGAACATTCAACAAGATGAAGTACAACTTTTTACTGGAACTCAGATGCTAGTAAATAAGGATACGGGTGTACAGTCTCTGGAAAACAATAAAACAGACAATGTTATTGAACAAGAAACTGATAATAGCACGTCTTTTTCAAGTAAAAATGACAATATTAAAAATTATAAGGAAGAGCAAGTTGTTGAAAATGACAGAATCAGAAGGAAAGTTATTTTTGATACTGAAGTTGATGAAAATGACGATTTAGAAAGTGAGGATTCAGAAAGTGAAAACGAAATGCTTGAAGATACTAATAAGACCCTTGATCTTGACGATTTAAAAGTGAAACCAATTCAAAAAGCCAAAGTTGAGGACGAAATTTTCTTGAAAGTTAAAGAATTCGTCACGGAACTAGAGGCAAATGATATTCCAAGTAGCAATGACTCAACAAATAAATTACCGATTAACACAACATCTATTACCAATTCCGATGTAGAGACAGATGAAGAAGATAGCTCAAATTCAGAAACACCATACTCTGAAGATCAGTCTTCAGAAGATGAAAATTTCGAAAATGTGGATGTGATGTGGAAAGAAAATTTGGTGAAAAAAGCACAGGATGCGTTTTTACAAAGAACACATAGCACCCAGAACTTGATGAAACAAATTTATGGTATGTGATTTTTTTGGAAATGCAATGTTAATTCACAAATTTGATGTTTGTTATAGGGGTTTTTGAGCCAAGCTATCAGAAAGGATTAAAAGAAACCGAACAAGAAGAATTATCAGAAAATGAAAATCAGACAGATATTGGAGGGTTATTTAGGAAGGCATCGAAACATCAAGAAAAACTGAAATCAGACAGGGACCGACAGAATTTAATGGAATCATCATTAATGTTTTCTTGGGATACTAAAACTAAAGATTGGACAGATAAACAGGTAAATATATCTGGATTAGACCTGATGTGTTCAGTATAGACCCCTTCTATTAGTATTAGTAATGAACTTTAGGTTAATACTTATAATTCTATTTAGAATAAACCTTTGATTGCCAACTGTTTTGTCACTGGCAAATGGAACGAGTCAAGTGATGCAGCTGAACTTTTGAAACTAGATGATGCTGAAAATCTTAGCGATATAGATTCAGATATGTATGGCGATTTTGAAGATTTAGAAACTGGTGTTAAACACGTTTCTTCGGAGAATAAGAAAAAAGTAGTTTCTGAAACAGGTGCAGGAGCAATTTGTTTATATAAATGGCGATTCTTATTTCATATATTTCAGGCAAAAAAAGAAAACGCGAAAACGCTGATAAAGATGAAATGGCTGATAGAGAAGCATTGGCTGAAAAGAAACGGAAGCTCAAAGAGAAATTTGATGCTGAATACGATAACACTGACAAAAATACATATTATGAAGACTTAAAGTCAACAGCTGAAAAACAGGCCCAAATAAACAAAACTGTTTTTGAAAATATGCCCGATGAAGTACGAGTTGAAGTGGAAGGTTTTAGGTGAGTTTTTTTAGAATTTCAACAGAATTTTTTTAAGAAACAACACAATTTCAGACCTGGAATGTATGTAAGAATAGAAATCGAAAAGGTTCCTTCTGAATTTATCACGAATTTCGATCCTACATATCCTTTAGTAATCGGTTCTCTCAATATGGGCGAAGAAAACATTGGATATGTAAATGTTAAAATTAAGAAGCACAGATGGTACAATAAAATTTTAAAAACAGGTGATCCATTGATTGTTTCACTTGGTTGGAGAAGGTTTCAGGTACCTATAGCTCATACATATTTAAGAAAGGAATTTATCGTTAATTTTTCACTAGACTCTTCCTGTTTACTCAAAACTTGAGGATGACTTGAAATATAGATATTTAAAATATACTCCGGAACATTTAGCTTGTAATGCTCATTTCTGGGGACCAATAACACCACAAGGAACTGGTTTTTTAGCGTTACAAAGTATCGATTCTAATCCAGAGGTAATTTAAAGTCTGTTTAATAACAAGATATATATTAATATAGCATGTACATATATGCAATATTAATGTATGTATGATATATGATATATATACATTCTAATATGTATGATATATATTAATTTTACATGTTTTAGACCTTACAAAAACAAGGTTTCAGAATAGCTGCCACGGGGGCGGTACAAGAATTAGATAAATCTACACAAATAATGAAAAAACTCAAATTAATAGGTTATCCATTTAAAATCTATAAAAAAACAGCATTTATTAAAAATATGTTCACTAGCGCGTTGGAAGTGGCTAAATTTGAAGGTGCTAGAATTAAGACTGTTTCTGGTGTAAGAGGACAAATAAAAAAGGCTGTGAGCAAACCAGAAGGGTGTTTTAGAGCTACTTTTGAAGATAAAATTTTATTAAGCGGTAAAGTGAAGGTTTACAAACTGCAAAATGGTTCTATTTAATTTATGATTTTGTAGATATCGTTTTTTGCCGAACTTGGTATAAAGTTGATGTGCAGGAATATTATAACCCAGTTACCACATTATTATTACCTCCTGATAAGAAAAATCAATGGAGAGGTGTAAGAACAACTGGAGAAATTAAAAGAGAACGAAATATAAAGAATTTGGAAAATAAGGATAGCTTGTATACGGTATGTTACGCAGACATTCTAATATTATCTAAATATTTAATATTAATATTTTATAGAAAATCATACGGGAAGAGAAACCTTTGAAACCATTGATCGTGCCAAATAAACTACAGAAAATGCTACCTTACAAAGACAAAGTTAATCACGGCGTCAAGTCGACTGATAAAAAGAAGCCTATTCAACGTGTAGCTGTTATTAGAGAACCACACGAACAAACGGTAATATTAAAACTCATTACCAATATATTGATATTCTGCTCACAGACCATGTTATTTCGCTTTACAAGCATTACTGATATTATAGAGTTAGCTTAATCAAAGACGAATTTTAGTTGAACAATACAATTACTTGTTACTAATTTTCAATTTTATTCTAGATTGTGAAAATGATGAAAATGATTAAGGAATCGTATAACCAAAAGCAAGCCAAACTTAAGGAGGAAACGAAGCAACGTATAGAGAAACATAAACAGGAAGTGCTTGCCCAAGAAAACAAGAAACAAACAAGTGTCAAAAAAAAGAAGAAAGAATTCTTTAGGAAAAATAAATAGAAAAGTTGTTAGTTCTTAACAAAAAGTTTATCAGATAATAATAAATTGAGAAACCCAATTAGGTTATTTACCCTGTATGGCGAAAGTCTCTACGAAATCTTGAAACTCCATTAAAAGGATCATTTTCAGATCACGAAGAATAGTAAAGTAGTACTACACAGGAAGGAAATTGGTTAAAATGTATAGGTCAACGTTTTAAAATGTAATTGTTAACAATACAATGTTATAATAATGGAAAATTGCTTATAATAAATACTAATGTCTATCACAAAACAATTAAAATATGCAACTTTTTACAAGTATTATACATTTATATCCAGTCACACTGCTTGAATTTAATTAAAAAAACTCATATTTGGTAAAATAATATTTAACCATTAGAGTTACATTATTGGTTGTTATATGGGCTTTGCATTGCAAAAACCATATTAAACTCTAAAGGTAGCGGATTATTGAAATGTATGAAAATATATCTACTGCTAACTGATAAATAAAGACTATAAACTAAATTTAATAATTGCTAACAAACGACAACTTTTAAAGCAGAATTCATATTCCAATTTAACACAGAATGCTGATTAACTAAATCCCAGACATATGGAATAAAGAATTCTTCCGGTTGTTCCTCCTCAACATACTTGAATTTAAGATCAGGCAGTCTCTGTAATATGATTATTAAATAATTTCATATGCAATGGGAGGATGAGAATGTTAATTTCCAGCCTAAGTAGGAAAACCACCCACATTTTCAACTTTGCCTTTGAACAAACTATACTCAGAAAGAATTAAGCCGAGCAAGAAAATTGTATACAGAATCAATTCAAAATCCAACAACACCTACTAAAACAAAATATTCTTTTTAATCAAACCAGTTTTTTTTTTAATAAAATTATACAGTTCAGCTGTTCAAGTAGATTCGCGTAATACTTTCGTTAAACTTAATAAAACTGTATGTTTTGAGAGTTTCATATAATTTCAAAGCCAATTTACTGTAAAATGTCATGTGATAAAATCAAGGAAAGTTTATGAAAATTTGTGTATCTAATAGAATAGGCCAGAAACTTTTCAACTCATCCTTGTGTTTCATTAAAATTACCGTTAATTTATCTTTGGGCCAGTACTTTCCTCCTTGTTGAATAACTTGTAAAACTTGATAAGCATCCAATTCTTGAAGCTGATTTTTACTGGTTAACACATCAGAAAAATATTTGACTACAATTTCAATATTGTGGATGATATCTTGAAACACTACGGTGTCTTTAAAAGCTTCAAACACATGTCGGTTGTACAACAAAGTATAGATTAAATTCGGATTGTGCGTCAACTGTGATGTCAATACGGAATTAATAATTTCCAAAATCATTCTTAAAACTTCTTCTAAAACATTTAAATCCTGCTCCAGTTCACTCTCCCGATCTACTGTAATTCTAGTTTCGCTTGAGGGATCGTGTCCAGATTTCAATTCCGTGCAAATTTTATTATATTTCTTCGCTAGAGTCCCAAACAAACTCACCAATCTTTGGCTCACGTAAGGATGCAAATCTCGAAATTGTGAAGACATATTAGCCAAAGCGGCTAAACAGTTTGTATGCAAGTATTTGTCTCTCATTTTTAACATGTTATACTGAATAGTACGGATTATTACTAAAATTAACAATCCACCTAATGAAATTTCCGTCAGCTGCCGTTCGCTATACCAAGTAATATTTTTTAATTTCTAAAAAATACGGTGTTTGTGTGACAGTAATAAGTGTTGTATATGAATCTAGTACTTACAGTAACATGAATTACTTTATTAAAAGTATCGTCTTCACTTAAAATAAGTAGTATAATTATGGACATGTAAATGTGATGGCTGTGACTATTTGGAGCATTGTACAACGTTTTTAGAATAGGTACAATCTGAAAAAAAATAAATGTTAACATGTGATTGTGTTTATATTGAAAGTGACATGCCAAGTCCTGCAAATCCAGCCTCTGCAACAAATAGGTCTTAAATGTCGGATTTCTATGTAAAAGCAGATATAAAAGTAATAAAGGCATATCAATATTGTCTTTTTTACAAAAAACCAAATACAAAGCGTCAAAATCTATTTTAAATATTGCATGTTCTTGATTTGGAAATGGTGGATTGTTATCTAAAATGAAAAAATTCCAAATCCTACATTCAATATTAATGATACAAACTTGCCTTGATTTAAACAAGAAAACAAACTGCTTCTATAAGGATTATTCAATGTGGTCCAATTGTGAACTAACACTAACATCAATAAAATGCTTTGTGTTGCTAACGGTGTCTGTTGAAACTCACTATTTTCGGTGAATTCTTTATGATCAGATTTTTTGGAAAATGTTAATAGAGACCATAATTCAGAGGCTATACCTACAACAATACTGTGCCCTGGTTCATCATTACCAAAACTTGTCACTAACGGTTTCTGACTAATAAAATTATTCAATAGACTTTTTACAAAAACTGGAGCATATCTAATATGTTGACCCTTCATTATTATGTTAAAAACAATGCTGTTATCGGAGTGTTGTCCAGAATGAAACTGTACAGATAATAAAATCAGTAAACAGGTCACTGCTTCTAGATGAATGAGAAATGTATTATCTTGAACAGGCAGATCAACCACTATTGAAAACAAGGATCCAATAAATGTTTCAAGTAAAGCGCCTGTGGCATTGAAATTTGTATGTTCCAGTAACTGTTCTTCTGTACTTATTTCTGTTAAGAATTTCAAAATACATCTTATAACAAATAGGCTGTTGTATAGTTGCCAATTGAATAGAACTCTAGAATTTTAAAGAATTAGGGTTGGAAAAATGTAACGATGTAGTCAATTTACGCATCAGAAGTTGTAGCTCCCAAAAGCTCAGCTGATCTATCTATAAATATTTGTAACAAGGATCCAAAATTCTTCGAAATTTGATTGTGTAGCAACAATTGTTGACATAAAGGTTCAATTTTCGAATCTAATACAATTTGATCATCCCTAAAATAGTTAATTTATAATTAAATGATCATTTATATACGTTGCAACTCACCTGGTTATGGGATAATTCATATTAAATGATAGAAACCTGTTCCAAAAGGGATCATTTATAGATAATGGATCTTTATTCACAAATTTAGCACAATATTCGTTGTCGGACAAATCTGTACTTCTACTAATAGTTGTGCCCATTTTGTTATTGATTTAAGACATATGAGTTGAATTAAAAAAGAGAAAAAACTAGAAATTAAAAATAAATTGTTGGCAAATCTAGCCAAATATACAAAAAACTTCTGGCGCCTCACATAACCTCAAATCGTAATAGAGATGGGTAATTCGTCACCTCAAGCCAACTTATTGCTCAAAATACCCTTGACTAAGTTTATTTATCATCATGTGATTGATCAATAGTCGCATCAGAAAATATTGGATCTATTATTCATGTGGTACTAATTGCAACCCAAACTCCAACTTTTTTCGACTGTAATGTCTTTGCATGTTTGTATAAAATTACGTGGTTTTCTATAAACCATAAACGATAATTGTAGAAATTAATTTAGTCATCCCGATTTTTAAAACCAAGCATTTCTTGAAAGCAGGGAAGCCAAAGAAACCGAACGGATAAAAATTCAAGGAATGGTAGATAGAAAGTTGATAAAATCTCGAAGAGAAGTTCTTCGCTTTTTCTTTAGAAGTTTTAATTTTAACAGAACTGACTACTAATCCATAAACTTTCTGTCACTTTTTAGTACCGCATCTTTTCTTGGGTGTAATGTTGACCACTCCATACATGTCTTCTATAGTTATCTCAATAAAATTGTAAACCAATTTGTGCCTTTCAAGAGTCAGGAACTTGTCGACATGATTCTGTAACAAAAATGAGAATAGTTGTTTTTTGTACAATTTGGTGCGCTGAACCCAAATTCTACACAAAAACTCAGAATAGCTCTAACTAAGGCTCTATAGATGTGAGTATTCCTATCCGCCATTTTCGTTCCACCTGTCAATATATTTGATACGTTGATGGTTTCATCTGTCCGTACAAATTTGTATGAACAAATCGTATCTTGGTTAATTAATAAAACGTTAATAATAACTTAATTAACAAAAGTTATTATTAACATTATGGAAATTATCTTTAAAATATTTGATATACATATAAGAAATTTAATTCAATCCAGTAAAGTAACAATAATTCCATTTACTAAAGAATGTTTCTATCAACAAATATTACCTATTACCTGCGAACATACTTACGGAAGAAACACCAAAAATAGCAACAATAATTATTATCTAAACACTTTAAAACTAAATATTTTCAAAAAAAAATTAAATTATATACGTCTTTTGTTCGTTTTCACGTTAAATAAGTTCACTAATATCGTTTAAAAGACACTTATTTTTAAACCATTTAAAGCCCGCTCATATAAACACAGTTTGACAGATACTGACTGATGGAACGAAAATGGCGGATAGGAATACCTACATAATTTAGAGCTCTAGCTCTAACACGTTAGAAATTTTAGATAATTAAGTCTAAATAGTCAAAAAAGGTTATTTTTAATCAATTTCAAAAGCTTATATCTAATAGCGATTTCCACTGACTGCACTCAGTCTATCTTCATCCACCTCTGATACCTTCAGTAATAAAGGAAGGAAATACACTCAGTGCCAAAAAGTGCAACCAGTGGAAATCGCTATAAGTAATGATATTTTTTAAATAATTTTTGGTGACTGTATTATACAGAGCCATTCTTCACCTTCAAAATGCATTGTTGCTTTTTAGTGCACGATTTTTTTTGCTGAGATATTCCAGTTTGAAGTTGTATGCTAAACCGGCTATGCCGAGCTACCTTTCATAAGCCACCAAGGTTTCTTTTTTTACTAATGTCAGATATACCAAACAGTGTAGAAGTTTTGGGTGAAACAGTCCATGTAACTAAGACCCCTAATATGTATGAACAATTCTTGGATACGTCGATTTTTATTTTTGGTTGCGGTTTTTTTAATGGTAAATCCATGTATACAGGGTAACCAAAAAACAAGTTATGACAACCAACTTTATTTTTTCAAATGGAAACACCTATTTTTTATTTAATTTTTGAATTCTGCTTCAAATTCCAAATATGTTTCATGTACCATGTCCTATACCTAAGCGCAACAGTTACCGAGATATTGACTATTAAAGTTACATACGAATATATCTACAGGGTGTTTCCTAAAGGAGGTACGTAACTTCAGGGGGCGATTCTACAGGCAAAAGTAAGCAAAAAAGTTCATATAAACATGGGTCCGCAAACGCACCGTTTCCGAGATACAGGGTGTCAAAGTTTAAGAAAAAAGACATTTCTTTATTTTTTAAATTCCAAACGGCTTAATATTTTTTAACCAAATTTCATATATGAGTTTAGCATATCGGTAGGCCGCACCATTCACCAGAGGCAGAGGTACGATTGTCCTTTTTTTCATTCAAAATTGTAATAAAATGTGACACCCATATCTCCGCCGTTGGTGAATGGTTAAAGCTGGTAATTTTTTGAATTAAGCCTACCGATATGCTAAACTCATATA
>JABRWK010000022.1:839166-917789 GCA_013372445.1 Hypothenemus hampei | reverse complement strand
GTAATTATTTTTGAAAAAACTAAGAACCGAACTTGGCTATTTTACTTCCTTGTTCTATAGAAGTTGAGCTTCTATAGAGTTGAAGTCGAATAGAAACATCTGATTTCAACAAGACGGTGTGGTGCGCTTCTCTATTTTGTAAAATCTGTCCGTGCATAAATAGATGATATATTTCCAGGCAGATGTTTTGGTAGCAAAGGATCCCTTGAAAGGCCACGGAAACCGCTAGATCTCACTCTTTTGGACTACTTTTTATGGGATTAATAAAAAAGCAAGTTTTTAACACGAAATTGACTAATGTTGATAACTTGAAAACACGAATAAGACATGAGTGTAGATCACTTTTCGCTAAAGTAAATCGAAATGTTAAAGATGAATTCCGGTCGCTTATAGGATATTATCAAAAAGTGAATGGACAACATTTTGACATTTTTTTAAATGGAAGAATTAAATTAAATAGATTTATTTATTAAAAAAAAAAAATGTTTTGCACGGCATTCAATTTACACGATTTTTAAATGAAACCGAAAAAATTCTTTCTGGATTTTACTTTGATTATTAATATGCCATTTATGACTTAAAAAAATATCATATTAATGAACACAATCTTTTAAAAACTTGATAAAAAGTTACCTAATACACTTTTTTCAAAACTTCAATCATAAGTGTCAGTCGGCATATATGAATGCTATGTCTCGTTTTACGCGGTTCCGTTTTGCACGGTTGTTACAAGAACGTATCTACCGTGTAACTCGAGGGATGAGTGTATGTAACTTAATATACCCTTTAAGAATAGCTATGGAAAATAGAGTTGTTATTTAAAAAAAAACAATGACATCATAATATGATTATTATTAGAAAATTAGAGATATTATCTTTAATTTCAAACAAGCTGTAGACTTTTCTTTCCGAACAAGACCACACCTTAAAATACTAATTGACGTGTCCGAGCATTTTTCTGAAAAAAAAAGGTATTTAATTTATTAAATTTATTCCAAGTTATGGACGCGCACTGTATTTCTACCCTGTTTTTGTATGTATAATCAGTTGTTTAAGTATGTCAATGACGTTTCTGGACACCCTTGTTATCTGCAAACCGTTGAAATGTCAGACTACTTGAATTAAATTGAATAATGGCCGACACCTATGAGATTTCGGAAACTTCTCAATCGAGCCTCGTATGTTTCTGTATTACTTAACTGTTGTTTAATATTTGTTGAGTAAAGAATGAACTAAATATAATGTGTATGTAGAGTTTTGTAATAAATTGTGTATTGTTAATACTGGTGTAATTAAATTTTTCGAAATTTTCTGAAAAACTGAAAACTATAATCACTTATTGAAAAATGTAATAATTGATTATTTGGGATTTAGGTATCAAAAAATTCACCAAATCATTGATTTATGCAACATCACGTTGACATTCGACTCGAAAATAATACACAGCAAAAATGGCCGGACATTAAATCAGCTCGGGTAAAATATTTAAGGCAGGTCCATAAATTTAAACTACAATATATACAGTGAGCATCATCGTTTAATGACATTCCTGAAAGAATATCGGGGCCCCATCTCCCAAGATCATATCTCTAATCGATTCAGAGATCTACTGATATCATAAATACGTCTCAGACCTATTCAAAAGAATACAAATAAATTACGACGAACGATGGAAAAATTGTTAATCGATAGTGCAAAAAAATCCGAACTGAATTGTATATAGGCGGCAGTTACCTTGTCTTTCTTAATTTTCTTTAGGGGATACGCGATCTCCGAAGGCAAAAATCAAGATGTTTTATCGCTGTTTTATGCAGAATATAAGTTCAGTCAAGAAAAAATCGGATATAAATTCTTGTGGTAACAGGCGATTGTTCACTTTTTACTGTGAAAACAACAGGACCACGTATGAATTATAGATTGTATGTTCGTATTTCGAAAATTTCAAATTTATATTATGGTCCATGTCTATGGAAATATTTCATTTTTACACTTTTGAAAAATTAAAAAATAAAATAAAACATTTATTTAAATGACATCATTTATTTTATGAAAACTTCATAAAGTACAGCAGTTCTCATTAGAGTTTAAGTAGGAAGAACCAGGTGGCTTTTAAAAAATCAAACTCTTGTTTTTAGTAAAATTAGGCAGTAAATAAGAAAGAACCACTTCAAAGAGTAAATTGATAGTATCCTTTTGTGGTGCTTTTAAAGCTTTTCTGAATAAATATTAGTCAAAGTAATGTTTAGTGTTAATTTTGGCAGCTCTTCCTACTTGTCAACGACAGATTTGTACCAAAAATATTATTTGAGCGCGGTCTTTTTGGCAAGAGTTTAACAAATTTCTGCATATTTTTAATGTCAAAAAGAGGCAAAACAGTTTATCAACACTAAAAAGTAGATGGTTTTAGGTACAGGAAATAAATAGAGCAAAAGAAATAAATTGGACCAAATCCAAAACGTCTTGAAACATTTGTCGAAAGTCATTTTGTATAATAACATCAAAAAACGACTATACAATTTTAGTTTGAAGTTGTATGTTAGAGAACTATTGCGGCTGATATTAAAAAGTACCATCACTTACAGGGAAATGCTAAGAAACTTGTTTTTTTGTTATGAAAAATCCCGAGAGATCCATGAAAAGTCCAAATTTGAAAGTACCTACATAATGAAGTTTCACTGAAACAGAATGGCTGATTGTGTGACATTAAAATGCTGGATTAATAGTTCTCCAAACATATGCCCGAATCTGGTTAATTAACACAGAAAAATATTTCTCATATTTTGGTTTTTATTGCATTCAGCGTAGGTGTTTTTATCCTAGTTACGGTTTAGCATTACCGGTTTTTCAGGTCTATAATTATGACATTCGCCCACGCAAATTAGTTCATTCACTGATCCTAAAGAAGAAAAAAATCACCAGCTGCGGTCCCCACTACTGCGTCTAAATGTAAAAGCCAATTTCAAATTTTCCAAATTGCAAACCACAAATCAATATCGATTTCCAGAAATCAGTTAAATTGAAATTCTACATCCACAAACTAATGATTTTCATAAAATTTGCATGCCACTGGCAATGAATGCTTGAAAACAACATTAATTCGGGAAAAGTTTTAATTCGCTCGTTTCGAATGAAGAGGAAAAAAAGACGTGCCTTTTCTGCTTAGAAACTAACAAATGGGACGTCCAACTTTTAAAAGTTAATGCTTGAAACTGAATGCACAAAAGGGAAGCATCTAAACTTCTTGGTTAAGTCTTGGAATAAATTACTCGGAAATTGATTAGATGTGTGAAATGCTAAAGTTTATGGATTTTATCTTATTCAGTTTTCGAGAAACATTTTAGATCATAACTTATAAATCGACACTTGTCGCACGTGTCCAGATAGCCTTCTAATTATATCCCAGCCTACATCAGAATGGTTCTACATTTATTATGATAAAGTGAGAGATTTTTCGGTTAGATGTATGTTTTTATCGAGTCGAAATGCATTCAAAAGTAACATGTTTGAATTAGGAGTGCCCGACCGAGAGTAGGTACCATCCCACGCACGATGGAGGAGCCCACGTGTTTGTTTGGAAACGCTACCTTAATAAACCACAATGTAGAGTCGAGGAATTAACCACTACTACCTCCGGTCCGGCTGCATGCAACTCAATGAATATTTAATTAGATTTCGAATATTGTGAAATTATTTAAGGAGACTGTATAGTACGTAAAGAGGAGAATTATGGAGGCAGGTGGTATTTTGGACAGTTTTGATAGAAAACCACTATAAGACAAGTATCACCTCATTTTGTGTCATGAATTAATTATAAGAAACGCTTAATTATTAGACTTTTTTCTTAATAATTTTAAGACAATATGGCAACATTGATTTTGTAGAAATTTCCATGAGGATTTCTTTTTCTTTTTTTTTCAGTAAAATACCTGAATTGGTATTATGGTACCATTAAGTAGGTATCATGCCCATATTGAACATTTGGCAAACAATTGTCGAGTCCGCTTTTACAACTTTAATAAATTGAAAACGGGTTTTCGATGTTGTCATTTCATTCAACAGTGCGATTGAATAAAATAAAAAATTCGCGCGCGTAGGTGGTAGACCTCATTTTACATCTTCGCTTTCCAATGAAAAAAAAAACGCACATTTAACTCTAACAAATAAGAAAAAATATAAAATAAATATGCACTACTAACCTTCAACAACCGAATTTGTCCCGCCCGCTATTTTCAAATCCCTGAAGCATATTTCCGTTTCCTTGATCTAGTGTGTAGGTAGGGTACCTTTTTGTACTAAAATTTCATTTCTTTTTTCTCTCTACACATCCATATCTTCCACTCACTAAAAACTGTTAATAACATTCATATTGATTGAAAATATTCAAAATTGTCAATGAACAAATTATTCTTGCACATGCATGTTTACGTGATTCAAACTTTTTAACTTTATTGTAAGGAAATAAAGAAAATTCGAAAAGTGTCGCGCTACATTTTTCGCGATTTTCCGCAAAACAGAAACAGGTGAGCTTCGTTAAACGCGCACTGTTAACAGCTCAAGGAAACGTCGTTCGCGTCTCTTTGCGAGTCGTCCATATAATAAACCGCACTGTCCCAATGGGAACAACCATCACGTCAGTTTAAGAAAAGCGTGGTCGGATCTCTGCGTTGTTGCCGCACTGGATATTTTTATCAAGAAACTTCAGAAAAGTTGCAAAATTCATTTATAATTGTAGCATTCTTTAAGTTCATTTGAGAAATTTCTTAGATGTTATCCATTAGAAGGAATTTTTAATTAATGAAACATAATAATTAACTACAAAGGTTGGAAAACAATTAATTCTTAAATATTTATTAACAAAGATGTGATTTTCTAAAGATATTAACTTCTTCACTTTCAAGAAGTTTTAATTAACATTCTTGAGACTTCTTATAACAATGAAACCACATTTTTCTAATGCTTTTTTGTGTTTTACAGTTTTTTTTATTGTTACTACCTATTTATTTTACCATAGGCAATAGCCAAACTAACAATGGATATAAAATCATATGTATTTACCATCGCGCGTGGTCGTCATAGATAATAATGTCATGCGCTGAACGGGCACGGTCGGTCTATACAAAGGACATAGAGGTACACCTACTACTAAACCAATAACCATCTCATTTGGGTTGCGTAAACAACAGAATTTAAAATTACAAATTTCCTCCCACATGGAATCACTTTATTATGAAGGCGAACTAAGAGCTAATCAGATCAGAGGTCAGTGCTTGAAAATTAGTCCTTACAGTCATTTACATAGGTAGAATTAGATCATTACAGATCATTGATGATGACTGTTCTTCATATTTTATTGTCCAAAATTGGCTTTGAACGAAGAACATTTTCCTTTTAAGATGACCTGGAAGATCTATTTCACAGTCAATTCCAGAAAATATTGATTCAATTCATTGATGATTTGATATTATCCAACAGTTGAGTTGAGATAAAACGTATAGATGAGAACCTGTGTATTTCATGTGAACGCATTGATCACATTGCCCATGTTGATTTCCATATGAAAAAACTTTCAGAGAAATGGATTTACAAATGCCTGAACGCAATCTGTGCCAGAGTTAAAAGCGATACTTGGAATTTCTTTAACCAAAATGTCATAGTAAATGAAAGCGGGGTGAAATTCAATAGCAATCAGTGCAGTACGAGTTTCCTTCAAGACTAAGAAAATCGGTTAAAAATCTGCTGGAAAATTTTTTTCAATTAACTTTGTGATTTTGTGACTTTTAGAGTTTAAATTGGTAAAACACAATCACTATATTTACATGATTTAGAACTTTCAGAGTATTGTTTGTTTTTTCCTAAAATGAATCCCAATATAAAAGGTCGAAAATTCTCCTTAACGAGGAAAGCTCCTAGCATTACATATACAAAGTTGAGCGAAAGTTCGGAATAAATTGATTTAAAATTCGGGGATTTGTTTTTTGAAAAAACGCTTGGGTCCGTCTATTTTTATTTTTCGTTGCAGTTTTTTTTTTATGATAAATCTTTGTATACACGGTGACTAAAAAATAAGTTACAACCACCAACTTCATTTTTTTTTTAAATGACAACGTGTATTTTTTATTTAATTTTTGAATTCTGCTTCAAATTTTAAGTATGTTTCATGTTACATGTTCTATACCTAAACTCAACAGTTACCGAGAAATTAACGATTGAAGATATCAAGAACTAAGGCCACAAGCGGCGAAAATCCTCAAACGCATAAACTTACTTGTTTCAATGCAAACGTTTTTTGATACTTATTTTTTGTTTTCACTCCCAGTTTGGGTACCCCTAAAAAAGTGGGGGATGAAAACACAAGTGACTGTGAAAAAATGTTCGCATTTCAAAACGTAAGTTTAAGGGTCCGAGAATTTTTGCCGTAAATGTTCGGGACCTTAATTATTGATGCGTACTTTCTTCGGATCAATTTTAGTTGACCGAAAATTATTTACAGTGTTGCCCCTTATATTTTTGTAATTTACTCAATTAGTAGAATACGAATATATTAGTCATTTAGTGAGAATAGGCCTTAGTCAAAAGTTATAGACATTTTAAATTTTTTTTAATTTACTCTCCGATTTGAACATTGGGTGCTTATATCGAAAAAAAGAAGTCGATTTTTTATAGGTTTTTAATTTTAAGGGGTACTAGATGCCCTAATTAGCAGATATGAAGTGATAAAAATGAGGATTTTCATGCTTTTAAATTTTAAAAAAAAATGACAAACTTGATTATTTTGTAGTATTTTTGAAGCTTAACTTGTAAAGAGAAATCCGTATTGTAATAAATTTTCTTCAACTGTCTTACGGGACCGCAGAATGAAAAGGGATGCATAATGGGGTATCTAATATGTTGTTTTAGTGTATTTTTGGGAATTCCGCGGAATTGTTTTTTAATTAAGCTTCTTTTTCGGGTTTTTAACTATACTTCTACTCGTCTGCTATGTATCTCTGCTCTCAACATCTTTTTTCGTAAAATTCTCTTTTTCACTGAAAAAAGAGTTTAATTAAAAAAATGAATTCCATAGAATTCTCAAAAATACATTGAAACCATGTTTTAGTTACCCTACCTAGCATTACTTTTCACATCACGGTCCCTTAAGACACTTTAATATTGAGGAAAATTATTGAAATTAGTATAAAAACGCACTTTGAGAAGTAATTTTTCCAGGAAAATTAAATTTTTCTTTACCTTTATACACTTCATAAAAGTTCTACTTGATATGTATATGATCTATTAAAATAATGTAAAATGAAAAAAATTGGGTCATTTTTTGACAGAAAACTCAAAATTGGTGTGTGCATTAAATGGTTAAAGATATGCCGATGCCATCGCCACTGCTATTGCCACCTGGGGAGGATTCTCAAGGAGTTCCGGAAGATGTTCGGTAAAAAAGACGTCACGACCACAGATTTTTTGAATTACCCCAATTGCAAAATTGTGTAGATCCAGGACGTAAATGCTGGGCATTACGTGGTGATGGTTGAACAGAAAAGGATCAACTATAGAATAAAATCGTCGCATCAACCTGTTGGTGGCATGGATTAAAAATTGAAGTAGTATGGATTGATCGTTTGCAGAACAAGAAGAAAAAAATGGCAGGTTTAGAGGCTTCCCAGGCTCATAGTACAGAGTCTACTAAATTAAGGAGACACTGCGTAGATAAATTAATAAAATATCTATTTTAAATTAGAAAATTTCACTTCTTCTACATCAGATTAAGAATATACATATAAATACCTCTTTTAGGTAACTTTAAGGGGCCGCTAAAGGCTTAGTCTGAGCTTGATTCCAGTAAATGCTAATCATCAGCACTAGTGTTAAGTTATAAGTTGACTTATGAAAGGTACTTTACAAAAAGGGAAGAAGAGTTGCGACTTAACCAATAAATGAGAAGTTACCGCCTTTTTTCTGAGTGAAGAACCATGACTTGCAGTTAAGAGAAAAATAAGCTTTTTTTAGTTTAATTTTCTATAACACCTATTTTACCAAAAAATAAAAAAATATAATATTCCAAATTCAGCAGATTATCTAAAATCAGCAAAGAATCCGCATCCCCACCAACTAATTTGTGGAAATGTCACTTTTTGATAAAAATTCAATTGAGAATCAATAGTGTGCCATTTAGAGTAGTTCTAGACTTTTGAGTTTTTTTTTAATTCGCAACGACAAAATCCATTAGTACTTGTACCATAGATTGCAAGCTATAGATCTACAGACTCCTAGTAGTGTAGTACTCCTAATAGTACCCCTGGTAGTGTAGTACTCTATACCTATATAGCTTAAAATTCTATACCTATATTACTTCAACTAAAGAAGCTCTATATCTATATTACTTCAACTAATTAGTAATTACAATACCCTGTATAGACTTAATAAACACAAACTTGAATATAAAAGAATAATTTTTACAAGAACTTTTTATTAAGAGTTCATGCAAGGAAAACATTGAAAAAAATTCCACGATTTCAATAACACCTATGCATCGGTTGTTCCGAATGGCAATGGTCAGTCTTTAACACAGGATGGAACTTGTAAAAGTAAGAAATAAATTCATATCAGTTAGATTGAGAAATGCTTAATTTGTGACCTTCAAAAGGTGTGAATTTTTTAAATATTCTTTCGAATTAATAGAAATAGTTTAACCAAATTTAACAGTAAATCAACGTTTCTATTAGCCAGAAACTAGGCATTGTCTATGTTTATATATTTTATTCTTTTTTTCATTGAAAACATCCTGTATCTAGGTATATAGAGAATTTTTATAATTCATGTATCTTTTAGTTAATTTCATCTGTTTTCCTGAAATAAACCTTTATTAAAAACCAGAATAAATAATAAAATGTTAATTGAAGACCTTCGGTATATTTTATTAAGAGTACCAATCTTTTGAACGATTCATATGGCTTTGCAAAGTATCAAAATTATGATTTTCAAATTAGTTTTTTTGATAATAACAAAGTGACAAATTATATATATAGTTTTTTTTATTTATAAAATTTAAAAGTCGATAAGAATTCAAATAAAATGTTTAACTATCAACAACAGTTCTTCGATATCGTTTGCTGAGCACTGCTTAATAAAAAAACATTGAAAAAGAATTTTTTCTTGTTGTTGTTATTATTCTTGTGGTATAAATAAGAATTCAAAAACTTGAAGCCACTTTAAACACGACCTTTTCAACGAATTGGACGAGCACAACGAATAAACGATTGTGAAAAGTAGTTATACGATTAATTCCTTCAATATGTGGTTTAAAGTTTTTTTGTGTATTTTCTCCATTCAATGTAAGAAAATTTGTAATTTCTCCGAAAATCACGATGTGAATAAAATGAATTTTGTAGCCGTTCAACTTGCCATTGACGAACGATTGAAAGACGATTTTTTTCACATTTACAAAAATGCTGCTATTCAAACAAGAGATATTCAAAATGAACCAGTTACAGAAGATAAAGTAACCTTCTTTTTATATACAAATGAAAATCGTAAAAGTGCTATTCAGATTGACAAGGGTAAGATGCAATTTTAAAATCATCCTCAAGAGTTTCTCTTGTTCAATGATCAATTTCAGAGGACTTATCTCATTTTCGGAATGCCTCCAGCCATGTAGTGTTTTTAATACATGGCTGGACCAATAGCAGAGAGAGTCAGTGGCTGGAAGATATGAAAGACGCTTTCCTAATCAGAGATAAAGATAATTTAGTGGTGATTGTTGATTGGAAGGATCCAGCTAATCAACTATATTACGTCTCATCCATAAATACATATGACGTTAGTAAGTGAAGGAACAAGGTTTGCCTTGTAAATTTTGTAGATAACTGGCTTTTTTCCAGGCAAATTTATTGCCAATCTACTAGTGGACTTGTACAAGAATTATGGGGTTGATAAGGGAAAATTTTTATTAGTTGGACATTCGTTAGGCGGTCAAATATGTGGATTTACAGGCAAGCTATTTAGAAAAAACACTTTGGAGACTTTGCCAAGAGTTATTGCTTTGGATCCCGCAGGTAATTTATTGTCTCCTTTGCAATTCCAAACATTTAGAAAAAAAATCTTACTGCGAGAATTGTTTAACACAAACATGCACATCAACTTAAAATATCTTCTAATATTTTCCTTTTCTATAGAAATTCAAATCCTTTTTTTCAGGGATCCAAATCAAAGAAATTGAATGTGTACATCAATGTACTCATTTATATTTGAAGTTGCCTATCAGGTGTTAACTTCATAAAATCTATTTAAAGCTGAGCCTTAAACCTTAAAAAATAACGGTTTAAATTACAATCTATCTGCTATATACAACCCCCACCTTCGAATCAAACCTGTTTGTATTGAACAGTCCTCGTATAATTAATTTACAAATTATTTCTCAAACTGCTTATGGCTAATGGAAATTCACATTTCAGGCCCTTTGTTCACAACTAGACCAGACGAAAAGCGTTTAAATAAAAACGATGCTGATGTGGTGGAAGTAATTCACACTGATGGTGGAACTTTTGGATTCCAAGAGTCTTGTGGTACCATAGATTTTTTCGTAAACGGAGGAAGCAGTCAGCCTGGTTGTAAACGAATCGATTTGGCCGATCTTGTCGGTAGTTTTCAAGATCCTTGTAAGTTTACATTTGATTTTTGTTCAAAGATTTGCTGTTAATTTCATTGTTATTTTTACAGTAATGTGTGATCATCAGAGAGCATATGCGTATTTTACAGAAGCAGTGCTAAATCCTAACAATCTGCTGGCTCAACGTTGTAGCAGTTGGGCCCAGTACAAAATAAACTATTGCGATGAAGAAACTGTACCGATGGGTGACTTGTCGACTAACGCTACTGGAAATTTCTATTTAGATACCAACAAAGAAAAACCTTATTCTAAAAAAATTACATCGGGATTTAATTTGTCCCGTTTAATATCCGGATAAAAATAATACAATGCTGCAACATTAGTAGTTTAAACTTTGAAAAACAAAATATATTTATTAATAAGGTATCACATTAATAAACTTCCAGAATGTAGATATAAACAAACAAGATATAATTAAAAAGTATAGGCATTCAAATGAAACAATTTATCTTCCCTTTTCTTAATCCAATCCAATAATTTGCTCACACAATGTATTACTTTTTGTGTATCAATTAGAGGCTCAAAAATTGCATACAATTCAAACCCTTTGGTATCCCAAGAAAAGACAACTTCATCAAATGACCGTTCAAAACTCAACTTCAATTGTCTAGTTGAACAATGCATTTTTTGATAGGCTCTCTTATAAAGTTCCATTAATTTTATTTTGTCTTTGGTATATGGAGGAGAAAGGGCCGGCTGATAAAATTGCGCGGTTGATTTACACTTGTAAAGATAATGTCGCAATTCAGAAAAACCTGAAGCCAGAGCGCTCTCTTCCATAGCCAATAACGAAGCGTTAATATGCTCCATGCAACCACTAATACGTAATTTTTCTACAATTTTTTGTTTAGCGTTACTTAATGGAAAAAACACATCCCTCTCGACAGTTAAAAGCATAAGACATGCTTGACAATCTTCAGAAAGGTATGAGACGTGGGCATATAAAAAACCACTGTTGTCGAATCTAGGTAAACATAATGGTGTCCAACTTTCTGAATACTTTAGACTTTCAGTTGCTTGAACCAAATTAAAGACTAAGTGTAAATCTGCAGGATGCAAGTGGTATTTTTTCATTTGTACAAGAGTGATTAATCGATTATTTCCCAAAAGAATGGCAAAAACAAGATTCTATAAAAATATAAATTAAAATAACAATTTACAATAAATCTTTAGATATTACGTACCTTAATTTTACCGCAGGCATCCTTAATGGCTTTACTAATTACATCTCTGTCCGACAGCGCAAGTGGAAGACATTGTATTGCTCCAAGGGTGAATGCTGCTTCATTTTCGGAAAAATCAAGAACATGATCTATTAAACGATCCACTCCAGTTAACAATCTTCTGAGATCATAATTAGGACGTTCATCATACGTTTTTATTAGTCTACGTAATGTTAACATACTAACTATTTGATTGAACACGTAACTGGAATATTTATGATTTCCATACGAGTTTATTCAGATCGTGAAATACTTACTTTAATTGTAATGTAACCTGATTAACGCTCTCCTTGGTTTTCCATATTGCAACTAGTATTAATGGTTTTTTTGATAGAAATAAATAAGTGGTGTCACCAGCGTGAATACTTTTAATACTATCATGACTATACTTGAATAATCCTAACATTACACCAAACAACCAAGCCAATTTGTCTTCGTTACCATGTCTATAAAATAGATGCTATAATTTCACTCATTCCATTCGAAGATATGATATACACCACTGTTCAATAAAAGACTCGCAAGCAAATAAGTAGTAAATATTGTCATCACCAGTGTTTGAGATGCAAAAGATATAATTTTGAAGGACTACGTGCCTAATTGCGTTACTGTTCTGCATTGTGCTTTAGTTTAGAATTGATAATGTTAGCTGAAGTAGGAAATTCTTAGCAAGCGGAACTCTGTCATGAAAGAATGTGACAAACTACTTTTGCCAATTATACAAGAAGCCGTATATAAAATCAGAATGTTCAACATTGTGCATATAAAAAGGTATACCATATTTTCAAACATATCAATTTTTTTATTTTATGACATTACCTTGAGTATATAGGCTTTCCTGCTGTGCTCAATACAAATACATGCTTTTTTTTATTCGTCCAATCTATTGAATTTTCGACATATTCATCTTTTACATTTGCATTTGCAGATTGAGTTTCTGCTGTATTTGACGTAGACTCAACCTGATTATCATCAGTTAATACCGAATTTGGATCATCGTTTGGTTTTACATTTCCATATTTAATTTCTTCCAGACTAGAACTCATTTGTTCGAAATTATCAAAAGACTCAGATGTAACCAGAACACTGTCTTTGGTCGCTCCAGGTTCAATTTCAAATTCTGACATGTTTATTGTCGAAATATGATTGCTAAATTAGGGGAAAGATGAAACAATTTTTAATTGAAATAATTACATAATCTCTTGTTATAATACGTGTGTTAAATCATTTAAAATAAATTATTATTTACTTTGTATGGTCAAATTAATTTAAAAGATAACCCCACTTTGTTAAAAACATCAAAAGTTGGTACTTTTGACAATAAGATTTCAATATATCCAGTGTTGCACACTGTTTTCTATAATAATTAAAAAGTACGTGACCTTTAGATATCATTTAGTTGTCTAATTAGTATATTGCTTTGAATCGAATTTAAATTTTAAATTTTTTCTGTCTACATGTGACGATTATGAACAATTTTATTAACTGAATTCTTTTATTTTCATCTAAAATCAATTAATGTTTATATGGTTGCCTGTATTCTTATTCTCTTGGCTTTTCGATATTTATGACAACATTGTACGTAAATGCATTATAAATGTCAATTTTATGTTGGCTACCCTGGACGTCAATAATATTTAAGAAAGGTTAATGTTAAAATTTTATTGTGCCAGAAATTTTATTTTGTAAACGGCATAACATTGAAACGATTTTATAGAGTTGGTACATTTCCAAGTAAATATATTAAAAATTAAATTATTTACAAAACATTTAATTAACAACTTGCATCTTACAAAATATCCAGATAAATGGCGAATAGGACAGTAAAAGATGCTAAATCAGTCCATGGAACAAATCCCCAATATTTAGTTGAAAAAATCATTCGATCACGTATATATGATTCAAAATATTGGAAAGAAGAATGTTTTGCACTTACCGCTGAACTATTAGTGGACAAAGCTATGGAATTGCGTTTTATTGGTGGAGTATATGGTGGAAATATCAAGCCCACACCATTTCTATGTTTGACTTTAAAAATGCTTCAAATCCAGCCTGAAAAGGACATTGTGGTAGAATTTATCAAGAACGAAGAGTTCAAATACGTACGTGCACTTGGTGCATTTTATATGAGGTTAACTGGTTCCTCAGTGGATTGTTATAAATATCTTGAACCACTGTACAACGATAATCGTAAATTGAGAAGGCAAAATCGTCAATCTCAATTTGAACTTATCCATATGGACGAATTTATTGATGAGCTTTTGCGTGATGAACGGGTAATGTAGACCAATTTTAAAATTTTCTATATTATATCGTAAATTTTAGGTTTGTGATGTAATTCTTCCTCGAGTTCAAAAAAGACACATTCTAGAGGAAAATAATGAAATTGAAGCTAAAGTGTCTGCTTTGGAAGATGATTTCGACGAGGAAATTGAAATGGAAGAACCAGAGATAGTAAAATCGGAACAAAATGAAAATAGCAAAGAAAAAGAGAAAAAGGAAAGGAAAAAGGAGAGAAGCAAATCCAGGGAACGGGAGAGGTATAGAAGCAGAAGTCGTAGTAGAGACCGGGATAGAGAAAGACATAATAGAGGCAAAGAAAAAGACAGACGTGAGAGAGATAGAGATTATGAGAGAGACCGCAGGGACAAGGAAAGAGACAGAGATAGAAAGAAAAGAAGATAATTTAAGAATCAATTTTTTTTCATTTCATACAATTCACATTAAAATCAGTCATATTAAGTGACTTTTTATTTGATATGGGAGTTTTTTCTTTATCCATTTTAGCGACTCTTAAAGCACAGGGCGTCTTGTGCAAGGGATTCCGTTTAGGCACTGAAATAAGAAAATTATTTCAAGTTAAATTTTAAAATAAGTATGAATACATTGGTTCCAATGGATATATATTGGTTCTGCTTCATTAAAGGCGGCAATATCATCCATATGTTTACATTTCATTTCTTTAATGACTGAAGTGGAAGCGGCCTGTTGTAAACTTTGAGGATGGTATTGTGGTAAACCTTAAAATAAAAACGATCAAAAGCTGGTCTATCAAATGGATTTCTTCTATGGACCTTCCACTATATTAGGAATGTTAATACTTGGTTTGGATCTACAACATAGTTTCTTTTCTTCGAAACCTTTTATAAATCGTCGACTGACTTCAGTTATTCGCTTGTTGTCTAGTATTTCTAGGATAGAGACTACAATTTGTTGTATACCTTTAAATATTTTATAGTTACCTAGTTGACAAGTGTTAGCGATAATATCTTCCCTGTAACGATGTCGTTTACTAATTGGATTTCCAATTAGTTTTGCTTCTTTCAAATATAACCAATTCCTTAAGATTTGGCAAACACTTTCCTTGTCATCCAAATCATTATAAGATGCGTCTAATACAATCAGGTTTTTTAATGGCAAAAAACAGGCCAAAGAAGGAATTCTATTGTGTGCTATGTTTAGAACTTTTAAGGATTCCTTGTCATAGAAAATAATCGATAAAAAATAACAAATGATATTAAACTCTTACCGAGATGTTGAAAACTGTCCTGGGATCAAAGCACAAAGGTGTATTGTCAGTTAAGGATTGCTTTTCAATATGTAACTCTTCCAATTCGTCGATAGAGTCCAGTCCTTCGACAACGGAAATTTTATTTTTTCCCAAATAGAGCTTTTTCAATTTGCGCAAAACGGACAGATTTTCAATTTTATCGATTTGATTATTTTGTAAATAAAGGCCCCGTAAATTTAGAAGCCCATCCAGATGTTCAATTTTACTGACTTGATTGCCGTATAAATATAAAATTTCAATATCTTGGATATTGGAAAGAACAGGCTAAAAAGAGGCATTACGCGAAGGCTTATTTTATACCTTTTTTTTACTTACAATTGCCTTAAGATTTTTTTCCTGTAAATATAAATGTGTTATTTTAGAAATGGATTTTTTTTTGCAAACATCCTTCGGTGGTTTTGTAATATTTTTCATTTTATTCACGAAATTTAATAAATTTTATTGTCATTTCAGATTTTAATGTCAAAATGAAAATGTTGTTTACAGAGTATGTGTAAAATGGATACATTCATCACGAGTTAACATCAAAAATTACAAAGTAAAAAGTTTGTAAAAAAGAATAATAAAGTGTTTGGGCTGTACGGTGATTATTAAATCGTTTATAGGCTAGGAAATCACTGAATATCGATCAAACACACATACATACATACAGAGTGTTGTTAAAAATTAAAATGACCCATGCACTTTGAAGATTAACGCAAGTGACCCCACGGAAATTTACGGCTATGATTAATTTCAAATTTTCAATGGTTCTAGCTACTTTTGTCAACCTATACTTTCCTAAATACATTCAAATACAGATATCATTAAGAGCTGTAAAGCACATTTTATTCATCGATTTTTTTGAAGTATTCATTGAGACATGGGCTCTGTTGTAGATTGAGCTTTTATGTATCTGTCGCTAAAATTTTTGCAGCTTTTTAAAGAACCATTCCTTAATTGCTAATTACCTCAAAGGCCGAATTGAAATTGTTACTCATCAATTAGCTATGTAAACTGCACAGTTGAGGCTGTTTACGTAGTTTTATATTTTTCAACCTCTTGTTTTGTAGGAAAAGTAATTCCTCACTTGATAACACCAGTAATCAAGTAACAAAGAACAGCTGTTTTCTTTTCAGCCGCTATTATCAAAAATTAAACAAAGGCCACTTTAGTTTTCAGAAAAATTGTAAAAAAAATTTTTGAAAGGAAAAAATAATAGAAATCCGATTAAAATCAAAAGCAATTTATTAACACACAAATCATCTACCTGTACATATTAGGATTTCATATACACCTTCTTTCATTTCTATAACAAATGTGAATTTTACAATGGACCTTTTAGAACCCTAGTTGTTTATTTAGCAGTAAAAATATTTAAAATATAGAAATAACTAAAGTGACTTTTTTTTTGTATTCAAAGTACGATAAACAAATTGCAATAGTTTCGTGAATTCTAAACATAACTTGTTAGAGGCCTTATTTTGACAGACGCCCCAAATGTACATACAATATGTAGCTACAAATGAGATAATTTCAGTGACATTTACGTAAAAATGATATGACATCAAGGCGTTGTATTTCGTGTTTCAAAGGCATGTAATCATGTATTTTTACTTTCAGTAAAACGATATGCAAAATTTAATTGCTCTTATATTGACTTTTGTTTTATACATACATATTACTATCAGATATTCTGCTGGAATATATATTGCTTTATTTTTTTATTATGATTACACACCTTTTTTCTTTATTTATTTAAAATAATCGTTTGTTTATATTCTATATATAACGAATAGTACAAAAAATTTTATGTAGAAATGCAATTTTAAGATGCGATTTACTATAACTATAAAAAACTATGTATTTTTTTTTTCTCAGATAAAAACTTTAGTGTCATAATCAATAGAATCGATATCATCAAATCAATCAATATATTTTGATTATCTTTTCGTTTAAAATTGTTTTATACCTATAAATAGTTTCATTCATTATAAAAATTCAATTCATTCGTTCTTTCAATGAAATTCCTTTGTTTAATAGATATCTAAGTACATTTTGTATTAAACCGGGTGTAGCATCTCATACCGTACAAATTTGAGGTGCTTATTATTTGTTAAAAAGAAAAAAAAATTATTGTTGACTTTCAGCTGAAGGGCACACCACTTTACCAACACTTTGCAAATGAAATTTTAACTATCAAATCAAGTTTTACAATTTTTTGAACAACTTTGTACAGAATGTGATATAACACCCTATACAGGGTAATTCAACTTAAATGGACTCATGCCATTCACAAAGCACCTTGTATATTCACAAACAGAATTTGTTAGAGGTAAAAATGTCCTCGAAATTATTACAATGTCTTCTAAATGTTTAAAACAATTTCGGTTTTTTTTTTTTTTTGATTAAATTAGTTTAAAATTTCTATACAGTTTGCTTAATTTTTAATGTTTTTTTTAACGATTTAAAGGGATTTGTCTCTAAATTGTAAATTTAACATTATAATTTACACAGATATCGACTATTGACTACTTTTTAGAGTTTCATAAATATTTTACGAGCATCTGACATTTGACTAGATTTCACCAAAAAATCAATTTAAGCACGTTGTTGATAAATACATATTACGTTAGAAATACAAAAATTGTTGTAAAAAAAATTCTGACCTTATTAATTAGGCTTTAATTTTTTTTTTCCTTTTCTGTGCTACAAGTTTGTGTTAAAAGAGACTTTTATTTAAATGAAAATCTATATAAAATGGCTAAAACACCATAGAATTAGATTTTTTAGAAAATTAAATTAAGTCAGCCTTATATTCATGTTTTTTAGTTCATACACTTAGTGCATTATTTTTTTTTTTATTTAACTATTACTAATTAGTTTTACCGATTATTTGTTGCACAGGTGTTTAGTAATGTTTAGTTTTCTAAGATGTTGTATGCTCAATTATGACGGTCACTCTGTATATTTTAAGATACACAGTCGATATTTTGACCAGAGGACGAATGCTTTTTCTTATTGCAAGTGTGTCCCTTGGTTGAGAGATTTCGTTTTTCACTTTAATTTTAAATATGGACCCATTATACGTAAAAAATCAAAGTTTGGATCGACTTAGATTGGCATTTAGAGGAAAAACAACCTTTAAGGGTCACGCTTTGTACAGACAATGTGACCCACTTAAAAGCGAAGCGCTCCTGTTCTTTGTTCCGAATTTTAATGGGCAATGTCTCAATATGTAGAGAATGAAGAATTTTATTGATGCTGAAAAAGTCGTGTTCAAAATCATCAAGCCAAGACGAACTATAACACCATTTCGTTGCTAAAAATGGCAAACAAATGACGACAAGGGGTTTAGGGATTTTTTTACAAAAAATAAAGTATACCATTGAACTCCATGTCCTTTAAATCGGATATATGTATACCAGATTGTATCGAAAAATTATTTTTTAATAAAATTTGGTATATGTGTTTGTGAAAAAAAAAACGTTAATTTCTTTTTGTTTTAAAAAATCCCTAACTTTTTTCCAAATTGTATTCTTCAAAGTCTTGAAGACCATTTTATATTTCGGATTAAATTAAAAAAAAAAAGTTACGTGCGCGGTATTTTTCTAAAATGTAAAATTTTTGAAGATAATCAAGCTGGAAAAACAGTGCACTGTAACAACTAACTGGTGCACCGCCAAATGTTTACCTGAAATTCTTCGAGTTCCTCAAATTAAGAACATGTAACAGCTAAAATTATTAAATTACCTCTTCCCCATTCTTTGGATTAAAGTATACTTTGGATTTTTGTATCTCAAAATTTTCAGAGTGATCCTCATATTATTAATTGCAACATTACCTTCTGAATAAATAAAAAATTATTTTGTGTAGTACTATTGATAGAAAAAGTTTTGACTTTGAAGACATATTTTCTTAATATTAAAAAATTAAATTATAAAGGCACGAGTTTCTTTTTTAATACACATTGACTATAGTGCCGGAAGATTAAGAAAATACATGTCTTCAAAAGAACAGTCTTTGTACAAGTGCCACTTGTAAGATCAAAGATTGAGGTCCTGTAGAAAGAGAAGCTTCTTACATAAATCAACATGTTTAGGTATAGTGGTGGTAAGGCAAGAATAGAACGATATTATATCACCTAAGAAGCCCATTACGTTAACTAATTAGTGTACATTTTATCCAAAAAAAAAAAAAAAACATCACCATTAATAAAAGTTCTTAACAATGAAGGTTCACACTTCGCATTCTCCTATATTATGTCGAATCGCCGACCTATTCAGTACACCTAAATGATAATCTGCGTTGATCACTAAATCAGCTATACAGCCCCGAATGCCTGCCTTGTACCCTGTTAAGAGGCCAATCAGGCGATGGGGCATACCTCCGATAAACAATCCTTCGGAATCGGATGGGGCAAATGGTTTATCGGGGGATCGAATTTGAACCGACTGTCTTGTAATCGCAGGCCCGTTGTCTACTATTAGTAATCCTGTAGATCCGTCTCTAAAAATTTGAGGAAAATTTCCATACAATATTCAATGAAATGTTTGAAATAAATGCTAATATGGCGATGCAGAATCAAGACTAGATGTAGCATGCAACATTATTTTTTGAAACAAGCTCCGTGTTTAAAGTAAACGGTAAGATTTAACTAACCGAACTGCTTTTATTCGATGCCATAATCCATCATTTACCACACTAGAATTATGGACCACCAGCATTTCATCCTCCCTATAATTGGAGGTGTAACGTAACTCTAGTGCTCCTCGCCAAAGACCCAATGATATGAACGTGTTTCCAGTGAAAGCCCAAATCAACAGTCCAGAATCCGAATGAGATTTAAAACGTACATTGATGTCCAAAGGATCGGATGAAATAACTTCCATAGTTGTAGGATCGCTCAAATGAAAATAACTGTCAATTCCATGGAAAGAGGGTGGACCTCGTGAACAGAGATGATCCCTATAACCCGGTTTACACCTTAGAAAAATAGATTATTATTTAAAAGGTGAGAAGGTGCTATTACAATGACTTACTTGCAAGTGAAATAATCCATTTCCGGCACACATTCTCCATCTTCTCCACATGGACGAGCAACGCATGGATGTGGACAATTGTCTACATTAGCTCCTCCAAGCGCTTCAGCCAAAATCGCCATTTGACGACCGTTGATTTCCACCTGTGATTATTAAGTAGGATAAAAAATTATATGGATTTACATTCATTTTTTTTTTTGACCTTTTGAATGCAGCCTACGAATGCAGATCGGATTTTAATTTGAGGTGAAACAATGCTGAAATTCGGAACGCCTCCTAGATATAAGTTTTGGGGCAAAAATAATTGAGTGAACGCTCCAGGGGTTAAAACCTCCACAGGCAATTGATCATTGATGGTCAATATGGCCAAACGACCGGTTCGGGACAAACGTATCTAATCGAAGCGAGAAAAAAAATAACAGTAATTGGAAAAAAAAAGAACACTTACTTCATGCCACTCTCCCATTTGAACTTTTTTCTGGCTACGAATACTTGCCGCGCCAGTGCCTAAATCGTAGACAAATTCCACATAACCATCATTTAGGTAAAGCCCCATAAAATCTCCAGTTCCGTCCATTTTATGGCCGTTATAAATAATTAAACCGTCTGATACAGTCGGTTTGAATGTGATTTCCAAGTCTAACCATGTTAAAGCTGTTTCGCCTAGGCCTTTGTAACGAAGATGGCTTGAACCGTTGAATAATGGCACCTAAAAAAAAAAAAAAACTTTTAAAGTAACTCTCGTGTTATTCGCATCATTATCTATGTTCAGGACATAATTGACTTGGGTGGGAGTGTTGTGTTTTGTAATTTGTTGTTTCTCTTCTTATGTTACTTTCGAGTGTTCTTCGAAAATCTTAATTTGAAAAAATATGCTGCTGTTTTAGAAACTTTAGAACTTTTTTCCAGACTGTGCCGGAGGAGGAATTTGCGCAAGACGATTGTTTATCTGTTGTCATGTTAACGACGCCAATAATATTTCGAACAATCCTTGGAAATGCTAAAATTTTTTTCATTGTTCTCCAGTTTTCCAGTGCAACATTCTAACGCCTTGATTTGCGAAGGTTTTTAAGCCATATTTCTCGTTTGTTTTCATAGTTTTTTCGACAAAAACATCACGGATTAGTGATATTTATTGCAGTTGTCATCCTCAATCTCATACTGTGCTAATTTATGTAGAGTTACAAGACATTTATCAGTCAAAGTATAACTATTCTTGATGAAATTCGTGAATTTGATTCAAGTTTTTGAAATTGAGCTGATATGTCAATGAAACAAGAATGTTATTTTAGATACATCGAGAGTATTTTTAGAGAATAAAATAAACTTTTATCGCTAATTAAGGAAAATATCTAGGAAATTGAACGAACCAATTTAATTTTAACACGAGTTTTATCGACCAACATGAAATAAAAATATTTCGTTGTGCGTCACATTCTGGAAAATTAGTCTAGAAATAGAATATTCTAGGAACGTTTTACATTTATTCTCATAATATGTACCTACACATGTAGGTACGTTATCTGTAACATTATATCAATGGGAAATGTGACATTAGTTGAAACGTATGGTAAATTCGAAGATTCAAAATTAAGGGAAACTATTAAGAAAATTACCTGTAAATCTACACGAATTTCGCACAAGTCTCCGGAAAACCCCAAAGGACATAAACATACAGCTGTGTTCTCACTCGTAAGACATTTTCCTCCATGTTGACATGGCACTTTGCTACATCGATCCGCAGTACACTCTTCTGTAATTGAAAATGAACATGTCATAAATTCCGTTCAGGCACATTAGGTGTTATTTTTCTCTCTTAGTTGCCCTTTGTTCTATTAGAATTTATGACAAAAAATATATATATATATGAAATTCTATTTCCATAAATGATAAATTAAAATATTTTTCTCATTTCAATGGCATTCTTCACTAGAACACACAGAAATGAATACTTAATAAGTGAAATTTACATAAATATGCGAATTTACAGCCTAAGCACTTGCCTCCTATACAGTAGGCTTCATGTTTTATTAAAAACGGAATTTGCACAAAGAATTTTAATGTTCGCCAAAGCCAAAACAATTTGTTTCTGTCCAGTTTCGTAAGAAATATGAAAGAACATGAATCCACGTTATATGTATTTTCTCACAACTTACCAATACCGAAGCCTTTTATCGCTTCTCCATTAGGCTCCAAGGCGAATTTGTACACATGATCGTTGACTTCCAAATGACGAATGCACCCTTTTAGACCTTTGGCCACCGGCAATTTTTCGTCAAGTCCCGTCGTGTTTCCAGGACCTCCGATAAAAAGTGGCTCTCTAAACGTTATTCTAGGAAAGAATCGTTTCAAAAGGAAAATTGATAGGTTGCAAAGTGATTAATGTACCTCGAAAACAATCCTTTACTTCTTCCTTGTAGATGTTTGCCATTGTTTAATTGCAGCCATGCATCCCAACGGTGTCTGTACAGTGTCACATGGTTCCACTGATTAAGTAGTACCGTTTCTTCTGATCGTACCACACCTATTCCTGAGCCACAATCAAATCTGGAAAACAAAAGAAATTATTAAATTGAAATTTGTTTAAATTGTTGGATTTCCACAACTGCACGAAGCTTAGATTTATCCAAGATATTACATGAATAAGTGGAAATTGTCGTGCATGCTAAACTACTAAAATATGTACATTTTATAAAGAACATGTAACAATTTATGATCATGTATTAAAAAAATATACGGTGTCACGTGTTAATTAATATTTCCTCATTATTTACGTTAATTAATATCGATTTTGAACTTTAAATGCGCCATTATGGCTCTAGAGCCGGCAAGTCATTTCAGTTTTTAATAAATTTCTTCAAAGTAATAACATATGTAAGAAGAGCCACAAATCAGCTTAAAGAAATATTTTTCTGAAGGTAAAGACTACTTTCTTATATCAGTATCGTTAAAAAGAGAGTGAAAAATGAGGCAATAAAATTTTAAAAATAATTAATGTGAACGTACAGCTATAAAATGAAATGTTATTGGAATTCAATGGTCTGGAAAATCAGTTAAACTTTCGTAATATCGAATTTTCTAAAAGAAAAAACGTCAATATTGTCACAGGACTCATATCGAGACCGACCATAACAACACGTTATGTGAACGTAATGCAGTTTTGAACGAGAGGCAACAGATGGGTTTGAATTGCCAATGTGTTTCTGCTATACCTATATACAAGTGAAATGCTTGTTCACTATTATTTTGAATAAAGCAATCAAATTTTTTGTTTCAACAAAAAAAGAACAGACAGGGTCTCATATTAAATGAACAAAAAATTCTAGACTATTAAGGCTTAAACTGGAATACCCTCCTGAAATGAATCTACTTTTTTTTTTCTTCTTATTAATGTCTTAATTAAGGTAGTTGTGAAGTGGTAGCAAACAAAAACGTCAGACCGCTCCTGCAAATGCGTGACACCTGCCGGCAGGTAAAATAGCGATCAATACGAACTTCTAGCTTATTTCTTAGACTAAAATTCAACTGTCTTGAAAAAGAACTTGGAAAAGTTAAGAAGTCCAAATGTCTTGTATACACGAAATAGCAATTTTCTAATTTCAAGAAAAAGTTCCACGAAAAGTGAAAAGTTTTTTTGGTTTATCGTTACTTTTAATGGAATTTTTTTTTCACTTTTCATCGTGGAAAATTGATCCTAATTAAATCGATCAAAAGTTTCTGTTCCTTTTATCCGGTTTTTTTCATTGAAACACAAAACCATACGAATGTGAATAATATACACGTATAGAACAATCGATTGTAACTTTTCCCTTAAATATGCAAAGAGCTTTCTATTGTAAAGATCTAAAGTTTCTAAAGATCTTTGTATTGTCTTAGACAAGGCAACGTACTTTTCAAATTCAAAATAAAATTTTCCATTACTTTTAAATAAAACCCAATGACAAACAGGTGAAAACTAAATTTATTCAAATTCAAAATTTCAGTGGTAGGATCGCAATGGTTTCTGGATAATTGAAAAGTGGAAATTCCAAATGTGTTCTATGTGCCTTTTGGTGCTTTTTTTTTAGAGATCATTAAAACTGTCTAAGCCAAATGGTAACTGAAAAACTTTATTAACAATTTTGTTATTGGTAATGTAAGAGTATATTCGCTTTATATTATTAATAGCGGAATAATTAATAAAGTTTTTGAATTACCATTTAGCTTACACAGTTTTAATGCTTTCCCAAAAAAAAGTAGCAAAGGCACATAGAACGTTTGGAATATCCACTCTTCAATTATCCAATAAAAGTAATTTAATTAAACTAATTAATTGTTTTAAATGTGATCGTATATTTCTGATCAATTTAATTAATTTTTGATAATTAACAGTGACATTGTGTGGAAGAGGAAAGGTGATTGTGGTAGTGGTGGCGCGAAACGAAAATTGCACGTCGACAGACAATCTCAAGCCATAAAACTGTTACTATCAGAAATGCAACTGTTTCATACCGATTTAACCTGCAATAACCTGTCACAACCAGACAGATGGAATAACAGTGTTATCGATTTCGGATTAACTTGCGGTTTAAAATTTCATCGGACCATTTCCAGAATAATACTCCAACATTAGGGACAATAAAATTTTTTATCATAATCCAATGAGTTATGATAACCATTAAAGGGAAAATTATGAGATCATGCATTATTACGTTTACGATAATGAATGTGGCTGATTCCTAAAACGACTTACCGAAATTCGACAAATCCCTGATGCAAAAGTAAGGCCATAAAATCTCCGGCCATGTCGTCCCTTTCTCCTGTCAGAAAAAGATGCCATCGTAGGCCTCGGGTCGTAGTTCCAAACTAAGTTGGACGTGTTTATATGCACCCCTGAGGGCCGGAAATGCCAGCCAACTAGATCCAGTGAAACGAGGAGATTGTATTTCCATATCTAAATAGAAAAAATGCCATCCATGAATATTTAGTTTTGCAATCAGTGTTTGTTTTTTGTTTTCAGTTTGAAATTTCAGGGCTCTATTGAAAAATTCTCGTGCCTATATTGTTTTTGGCTGTATGCATTTTCTGAATTGAAATAGAGCTTTTTAATGACCCAAATCTAATGTCAATTAACGTGGGAATTTTAACAAAACCACCATCCTATTTTGAACATTTTCTACGTATAATATCCTATACCTAACTTTAACGGTTATTCAGATATTTTAAATTTGCGATCAAAAAAGATAGTGGTAACTAAAATAGTTGTTAATATTTCGCAATGGCAGCGCAGTTTACAATGAAATTTTGCAGTGTTATTGAACATATTTTATTTTACTTGAAAGAGCATACTCCTTTATATGGAGTGTTCAGAAAAAATACTTAAGTTAATTGAAAATTGTAAAAAAAAATCGTTTTTATAAATAGTAACTCTCTATTTGTTCAAGAAATACGTATTTAGCAACAAAAATATATACCATTTTTTATTCAATTGTCTGTATACAATATAAGCGTTTTCTCTTTATTTCGAAAAACAATTTTTAAAATTCCACATTAAATTATTATAAACATTTTTGAAAATTAATAAGTTGATCATGCTAGTGCCAAAACCATAGAGAAGTTATGTAAAAAATGTCATTTAACTGTAAAAATAATGATGATTATCTAAATTTATTGATTATTTGTAATGAATGTATCCAAATATTAACCAGAACATGCGATACATTTGGTGCTCGATATCGCGAAAAAGTCAGATCGTCCTCACCAAAAACTCTTAAATGCATAAAAACATAGCCAACTTAGTAATTCTCGAAGGTCTCTATAATAAAACAAATGAATATGAAGCTTTATTGTTTTTTTTGTTTTTAATAAAATGAAAACGATTGGCCTCAGATATGGGCAATTGAATAGATGGTAATTTTATTTT
Source organism: Hypothenemus hampei (assembly GCA_013372445.1). Classification (NCBI taxonomy): domain Eukaryota; kingdom Metazoa; phylum Arthropoda; class Insecta; order Coleoptera; family Curculionidae; genus Hypothenemus; species Hypothenemus hampei. The sequence goes on along the minus strand of JABRWK010000022.1, from coordinate 891,415 downwards.
TGATGGCAAATACATGTTTGTTGAAAAAAGACATTTGATTAACGAGTTTAACAGTCAATTTCATAACGATTCTTAAAGGCCCTTTTAGACGGTCAGTTCGGTTGTCCATTCAGTTTCAGTTCACTTTCTAGGCCAGGTCGAAAATCGTAGATAACTGATNATATATATAGTTTTTTTTATTTATAAAATTTAAAAGTCGATAAGAATTCAAATAAAATGTTTAACTATCAACAACAGTTCTTCGATATCGTTTGCTGAGCACTGCTTAATAAAAAAACATTGAAAAAGAATTTTTTCTTGTTGTTGTTATTATTCTTGTGGTATAAATAAGAATTCAAAAACTTGAAGCCACTTTAAACACGACCTTTTCAACGAATTGGACGAGCACAACGAATAAACGATTGTGAAAAGTAGTTATACGATTAATTCCTTCAATATGTGGTTTAAAGTTTTTTTGTGTATTTTCTCCATTCAATGTAAGAAAATTTGTAATTTCTCCGAAAATCACGATGTGAATAAAATGAATTTTGTAGCCGTTCAACTTGCCATTGACGAACGATTGAAAGACGATTTTTTTCACATTTACAAAAATGCTGCTATTCAAACAAGAGATATTCAAAATGAACCAGTTACAGAAGATAAAGTAACCTTCTTTTTATATACAAATGAAAATCGTAAAAGTGCTATTCAGATTGACAAGGGTAAGATGCAATTTTAAAATCATCCTCAAGAGTTTCTCTTGTTCAATGATCAATTTCAGAGGACTTATCTCATTTTCGGAATGCCTCCAGCCATGTAGTGTTTTTAATACATGGCTGGACCAATAGCAGAGAGAGTCAGTGGCTGGAAGATATGAAAGACGCTTTCCTAATCAGAGATAAAGATAATTTAGTGGTGATTGTTGATTGGAAGGATCCAGCTAATCAACTATATTACGTCTCATCCATAAATACATATGACGTTAGTAAGTGAAGGAACAAGGTTTGCCTTGTAAATTTTGTAGATAACTGGCTTTTTTCCAGGCAAATTTATTGCCAATCTACTAGTGGACTTGTACAAGAATTATGGGGTTGATAAGGGAAAATTTTATTAGTTGGACATTCGTTAGGCGGTCAAATATGTGGATTTACAGGCAAGCTATTTAGAAAAAACACTTTGGAGACTTTGCCAAGAGTTATTGCTTTGGATCCCGCAGGTAATTTATTGTCTCCTTTGCAATTCCAAACATTTAGAAAAAAAATCTTACTGCGAGAATTGTTTAACACAAACATGCACATCAACTTAAAATATCTTCTAATATTTTCCTTTTCTATAGAAATTCAAATCCTTTTTTTCAGGGATCCAAATCAAAGAAATTGAATGTGTACATCAATGTACTCATTTATATTTGAAGTTGCCTATCAGGTGTTAACTTCATAAAATCTATTTAAAGCTGAGCCTTAAACCTTAAAAAATAACGGTTTAAATTACAATCTATCTGCTATATACAACCCCCACCTTCGAATCAAACCTGTTTGTATTGAACAGTCCTCGTATAATTAATTTACAAATTATTTCTCAAACTGCTTATGGCTAATGGAAATTCACATTTCAGGCCCTTTGTTCACAACTAGACCAGACGAAAAGCGTTTAAATAAAAACGATGCTGATGTGGTGGAAGTAATTCACACTGATGGTGGAACTTTTGGATTCCAAGAGTCTTGTGGTACCATAGATTTTTTCGTAAACGGAGGAAGCAGTCAGCCTGGTTGTAAACGAATCGATTTGGCCGATCTTGTCGGTAGTTTTCAAGATCCTTGTAAGTTTACATTTGATTTTTGTTCAAAGATTTGCTGTTAATTTCATTGTTATTTTTACAGTAATGTGTGATCATCAGAGAGCATATGCGTATTTTACAGAAGCAGTGCTAAATCCTAACAATCTGCTGGCTCAACGTTGTAGCAGTTGGGCCCAGTACAAAATAAACTATTGCGATGAAGAAACTGTACCGATGGGTGACTTGTCGACTAACGCTACTGGAAATTTCTATTTAGATACCAACAAAGAAAAACCTTATTCTAAAAAAATTACATCGGGATTTAATTTGTCCCGTTTAATATCCGGATAAAAATAATACAATGCTGCAACATTAGTAGTTTAAACTTTGAAAAACAAAATATATTTATTAATAAGGTATCACATTAATAAACTTCCAGAATGTAGATATAAACAAACAAGATATAATTAAAAAGTATAGGCATTCAAATGAAACAATTTATCTTCCCTTTTCTTAATCCAATCCAATAATTTGCTCACACAATGTATTACTTTTTGTGTATCAATTAGAGGCTCAAAAATTGCATACAATTCAAACCCTTTGGTATCCCAAGAAAAGACAACTTCATCAAATGACCGTTCAAAACTCAACTTCAATTGTCTAGTTGAACAATGCATTTTTTGATAGGCTCTCTTATAAAGTTCCATTAATTTTATTTTGTCTTTGGTATATGGAGGAGAAAGGGCCGGCTGATAAAATTGCGCGGTTGATTTACACTTGTAAAGATAATGTCGCAATTCAGAAAAACCTGAAGCCAGAGCGCTCTCTTCCATAGCCAATAACGAAGCGTTAATATGCTCCATGCAACCACTAATACGTAATTTTTCTACAATTTTTTGTTTAGCGTTACTTAATGGAAAAAACACATCCCTCTCGACAGTTAAAAGCATAAGACATGCTTGACAATCTTCAGAAAGGTATGAGACGTGGGCATATAAAAAACCACTGTTGTCGAATCTAGGTAAACATAATGGTGTCCAACTTTCTGAATACTTTAGACTTTCAGTTGCTTGAACCAAATTAAAGACTAAGTGTAAATCTGCAGGATGCAAGTGGTATTTTTTCATTTGTACAAGAGTGATTAATCGATTATTTCCCAAAAGAATGGCAAAAACAAGATTCTATAAAAATATAAATTAAAATAACAATTTACAATAAATCTTTAGATATTACGTACCTTAATTTTACCGCAGGCATCCTTAATGGCTTTACTAATTACATCTCTGTCCGACAGCGCAAGTGGAAGACATTGTATTGCTCCAAGGGTGAATGCTGCTTCATTTTCGGAAAAATCAAGAACATGATCTATTAAACGATCCACTCCAGTTAACAATCTTCTGAGATCATAATTAGGACGTTCATCATACGTTTTTATTAGTCTACGTAATGTTAACATACTAACTATTTGATTGAACACGTAACTGGAATATTTATGATTTCCATACGAGTTTATTCAGATCGTGAAATACTTACTTTAATTGTAATGTAACCTGATTAACGCTCTCCTTGGTTTTCCATATTGCAACTAGTATTAATGGTTTTTTTGATAGAAATAAATAAGTGGTGTCACCAGCGTGAATACTTTTAATACTATCATGACTATACTTGAATAATCCTAACATTACACCAAACAACCAAGCCAATTTGTCTTCGTTACCATGTCTATAAAATAGATGCTATAATTTCACTCATTCCATTCGAAGATATGATATACACCACTGTTCAATAAAAGACTCGCAAGCAAATAAGTAGTAAATATTGTCATCACCAGTGTTTGAGATGCAAAAGATATAATTTTGAAGGACTACGTGCCTAATTGCGTTACTGTTCTGCATTGTGCTTTAGTTTAGAATTGATAATGTTAGCTGAAGTAGGAAATTCTTAGCAAGCGGAACTCTGTCATGAAAGAATGTGACAAACTACTTTTGCCAATTATACAAGAAGCCGTATATAAAATCAGAATGTTCAACATTGTGCATATAAAAAGGTATACCATATTTTCAAACATATCAATTTTTTTATTTTATGACATTACCTTGAGTATATAGGCTTTCCTGCTGTGCTCAATACAAATACATGCTTTTTTTTATTCGTCCAATCTATTGAATTTTCGACATATTCATCTTTTACATTTGCATTTGCAGATTGAGTTTCTGCTGTATTTGACGTAGACTCAACCTGATTATCATCAGTTAATACCGAATTTGGATCATCGTTTGGTTTTACATTTCCATATTTAATTTCTTCCAGACTAGAACTCATTTGTTCGAAATTATCAAAAGACTCAGATGTAACCAGAACACTGTCTTTGGTCGCTCCAGGTTCAATTTCAAATTCTGACATGTTTATTGTCGAAATATGATTGCTAAATTAGGGGAAAGATGAAACAATTTTTAATTGAAATAATTACATAATCTCTTGTTATAATACGTGTGTTAAATCATTTAAAATAAATTATTATTTACTTTGTATGGTCAAATTAATTTAAAAGATAACCCCACTTTGTTAAAAACATCAAAAGTTGGTACTTTTGACAATAAGATTTCAATATATCCAGTGTTGCACACTGTTTTCTATAATAATTAAAAAGTACGTGACCTTTAGATATCATTTAGTTGTCTAATTAGTATATTGCTTTGAATCGAATTTAAATTTTAAATTTTTTCTGTCTACATGTGACGATTATGAACAATTTTATTAACTGAATTCTTTTATTTTCATCTAAAATCAATTAATGTTTATATGGTTGCCTGTATTCTTATTCTCTTGGCTTTTCGATATTTATGACAACATTGTACGTAAATGCATTATAAATGTCAATTTTATGTTGGCTACCCTGGACGTCAATAATATTTAAGAAAGGTTAATGTTAAAATTTTATTGTGCCAGAAATTTTATTTTGTAAACGGCATAACATTGAAACGATTTTATAGAGTTGGTACATTTCCAAGTAAATATATTAAAAATTAAATTATTTACAAAACATTTAATTAACAACTTGCATCTTACAAAATATCCAGATAAATGGCGAATAGGACAGTAAAAGATGCTAAATCAGTCCATGGAACAAATCCCCAATATTTAGTTGAAAAAATCATTCGATCACGTATATATGATTCAAAATATTGGAAAGAAGAATGTTTTGCACTTACCGCTGAACTATTAGTGGACAAAGCTATGGAATTGCGTTTTATTGGTGGAGTATATGGTGGAAATATCAAGCCCACACCATTTCTATGTTTGACTTTAAAAATGCTTCAAATCCAGCCTGAAAAGGACATTGTGGTAGAATTTATCAAGAACGAAGAGTTCAAATACGTACGTGCACTTGGTGCATTTTATATGAGGTTAACTGGTTCCTCAGTGGATTGTTATAAATATCTTGAACCACTGTACAACGATAATCGTAAATTGAGAAGGCAAAATCGTCAATCTCAATTTGAACTTATCCATATGGACGAATTTATTGATGAGCTTTTGCGTGATGAACGGGTAATGTAGACCAATTTTAAAATTTTCTATATTATATCGTAAATTTTAGGTTTGTGATGTAATTCTTCCTCGAGTTCAAAAAAGACACATTCTAGAGGAAAATAATGAAATTGAAGCTAAAGTGTCTGCTTTGGAAGATGATTTCGACGAGGAAATTGAAATGGAAGAACCAGAGATAGTAAAATCGGAACAAAATGAAAATAGCAAAGAAAAAGAGAAAAAGGAAAGGAAAAAGGAGAGAAGCAAATCCAGGGAACGGGAGAGGTATAGAAGCAGAAGTCGTAGTAGAGACCGGGATAGAGAAAGACATAATAGAGGCAAAGAAAAAGACAGACGTGAGAGAGATAGAGATTATGAGAGAGACCGCAGGGACAAGGAAAGAGACAGAGATAGAAAGAAAAGAAGATAATTTAAGAATCAATTTTTTTTCATTTCATACAATTCACATTAAAATCAGTCATATTAAGTGACTTTTTATTTGATATGGGAGTTTTTTCTTTATCCATTTTAGCGACTCTTAAAGCACAGGGCGTCTTGTGCAAGGGATTCCGTTTAGGCACTGAAATAAGAAAATTATTTCAAGTTAAATTTTAAAATAAGTATGAATACATTGGTTCCAATGGATATATATTGGTTCTGCTTCATTAAAGGCGGCAATATCATCCATATGTTTACATTTCATTTCTTTAATGACTGAAGTGGAAGCGGCCTGTTGTAAACTTTGAGGATGGTATTGTGGTAAACCTTAAAATAAAAACGATCAAAAGCTGGTCTATCAAATGGATTTCTTCTATGGACCTTCCACTATATTAGGAATGTTAATACTTGGTTTGGATCTACAACATAGTTTCTTTTCTTCGAAACCTTTTATAAATCGTCGACTGACTTCAGTTATTCGCTTGTTGTCTAGTATTTCTAGGATAGAGACTACAATTTGTTGTATACCTTTAAATATTTTATAGTTACCTAGTTTGACAAGTGTTAGTCGATAATATCTTCCCTGTAACGATGTCGTTTACCNGCCCAAATCAACAGTCCAGAATCCGAATGAGATTTAAAACGTACATTGATGTCCAAAGGATCGGATGAAATAACTTCCATAGTTGTAGGATCGCTCAAATGAAAATAACTGTCAATTCCATGGAAAGAGGGTGGACCTCGTGAACAGAGATGATCCCTATAACCCGGTTTACACCTTAGAAAAATAGATTATTATTTAAAAGGTGAGAAGGTGCTATTACAATGACTTACTTGCAAGTGAAATAATCCATTTCCGGCACACATTCTCCATCTTCTCCACATGGACGAGCAACGCATGGATGTGGACAATTGTCTACATTAGCTCCTCCAAGCGCTTCAGCCAAAATCGCCATTTGACGACCGTTGATTTCCACCTGTGATTATTAAGTAGGATAAAAAATTATATGGATTTACATTCATTTTTTTTTTTGACCTTTTGAATGCAGCCTACGAATGCAGATCGGATTTTAATTTGAGGTGAAACAATGCTGAAATTCGGAACGCCTCCTAGATATAAGTTTTGGGGCAAAAATAATTGAGTGAACGCTCCAGGGGTTAAAACCTCCACAGGCAATTGATCATTGATGGTCAATATGGCCAAACGACCGGTTCGGGACAAACGTATCTAATCGAAGCGAGAAAAAAAATAACAGTAATTGGAAAAAAAAAGAACACTTACTTCATGCCACTCTCCCATTTGAACTTTTTTCTGGCTACGAATACTTGCCGCGCCAGTGCCTAAATCGTAGACAAATTCCACATAACCATCATTTAGGTAAAGCCCCATAAAATCTCCAGTTCCGTCCATTTTATGGCCGTTATAAATAATTAAACCGTCTGATACAGTCGGTTTGAATGTGATTTCCAAGTCTAACCATGTTAAAGCTGTTTCGCCTAGGCCTTTGTAACGAAGATGGCTTGAACCGTTGAATAATGGCACCTAAAAAAAAAAAAAAACTTTTAAAGTAACTCTCGTGTTATTCGCATCATTATCTATGTTCAGGACATAATTGACTTGGGTGGGAGTGTTGTGTTTTGTAATTTGTTGTTTCTCTTCTTATGTTACTTTCGAGTGTTCTTCGAAAATCTTAATTTGAAAAAATATGCTGCTGTTTTAGAAACTTTAGAACTTTTTTCCAGACTGTGCCGGAGGAGGAATTTGCGCAAGACGATTGTTTATCTGTTGTCATGTTAACGACGCCAATAATATTTCGAACAATCCTTGGAAATGCTAAAATTTTTTTCATTGTTCTCCAGTTTTCCAGTGCAACATTCTAACGCCTTGATTTGCGAAGGTTTTTAAGCCATATTTCTCGTTTGTTTTCATAGTTTTTTCGACAAAAACATCACGGATTAGTGATATTTATTGCAGTTGTCATCCTCAATCTCATACTGTGCTAATTTATGTAGAGTTACAAGACATTTATCAGTCAAAGTATAACTATTCTTGATGAAATTCGTGAATTTGATTCAAGTTTTTGAAATTGAGCTGATATGTCAATGAAACAAGAATGTTATTTTAGATACATCGAGAGTATTTTTAGAGAATAAAATAAACTTTTATCGCTAATTAAGGAAAATATCTAGGAAATTGAACGAACCAATTTAATTTTAACACGAGTTTTATCGACCAACATGAAATAAAAATATTTCGTTGTGCGTCACATTCTGGAAAATTAGTCTAGAAATAGAATATTCTAGGAACGTTTTACATTTATTCTCATAATATGTACCTACACATGTAGGTACGTTATCTGTAACATTATATCAATGGGAAATGTGACATTAGTTGAAACGTATGGTAAATTCGAAGATTCAAAATTAAGGGAAACTATTAAGAAAATTACCTGTAAATCTACACGAATTTCGCACAAGTCTCCGGAAAACCCCAAAGGACATAAACATACAGCTGTGTTCTCACTCGTAAGACATTTTCCTCCATGTTGACATGGCACTTTGCTACATCGATCCGCAGTACACTCTTCTGTAATTGAAAATGAACATGTCATAAATTCCGTTCAGGCACATTAGGTGTTATTTTTCTCTCTTAGTTGCCCTTTGTTCTATTAGAATTTATGACAAAAAAATATATATATATATGAAATTCTATTTCCATAAATGATAAAATTAAAATATTTTTCTCATTTCAATGGCATTCTTCACTAGAACACACAGAAATGAATACTTAATAAGTGAAATTTACATAAATATGCGAATTTACAGCCTAAGCACTTGCCTCCTATACAGTAGGCTTCATGTTTTATTAAAAACGGAATTTGCACAAAGAATTTTAATGTTCGCCAAAGCCAAAACAATTTGTTTCTGTCCAGTTTCGTAAGAAATATGAAAGAACATGAATCCACGTTATATGTATTTTCTCACAACTTACCAATACCGAAGCCTTTTATCGCTTCTCCATTAGGCTCCAAGGCGAATTTGTACACATGATCGTTGACTTCCAAATGACGAATGCACCCTTTTAGACCTTTGGCCACCGGCAATTTTTCGTCAAGTCCCGTCGTGTTTCCAGGACCTCCGATAAAAAGTGGCTCTCTAAACGTTATTCTAGGAAAGAATCGTTTCAAAAGGAAAATTGATAGGTTGCAAAGTGATTAATGTACCTCGAAAACAATCCTTTACTTCTTCCTTGTAGATGTTTGCCATTGTTTAATTGCAGCCATGCATCCCAACGGTGTCTGTACAGTGTCACATGGTTCCACTGATTAAGTAGTACCGTTTCTTCTGATCGTACCACACCTATTCCTGAGCCACAATCAAATCTGGAAAACAAAAGAAATTATTAAATTGAAATTTGTTTAAATTGTTGGATTTCCACAACTGCACGAAGCTTAGATTTATCCAAGATATTACATGAATAAGTGGAAATTGTCGTGCATGCTAAACTACTAAAATATGTACATTTTATAAAGAACATGTAACAATTTATGATCATGTATTAAAAAAATATACGGTGTCACGTGTTAATTAATATTTCCTCATTATTTACGTTAATTAATATCGATTTTGAACTTTAAATGCGCCATTATGGCTCTAGAGCCGGCAAGTCATTTCAGTTTTTAATAAATTTCTTCAAAGTAATAACATATGTAAGAAGAGCCACAAATCAGCTTAAAGAAATATTTTTCTGAAGGTAAAGACTACTTTCTTATATCAGTATCGTTAAAAAGAGAGTGAAAAATGAGGCAATAAAATTTTAAAAATAATTAATGTGAACGTACAGCTATAAAATGAAATGTTATTGGAATTCAATGGTCTGGAAAATCAGTTAAACTTTCGTAATATCGAATTTTCTAAAAGAAAAAACGTCAATATTGTCACAGGACTCATATCGAGACCGACCATAACAACACGTTATGTGAACGTAATGCAGTTTTGAACGAGAGGCAACAGATGGGTTTGAATTGCCAATGTGTTTCTGCTATACCTATATACAAGTGAAATGCTTGTTCACTATTATTTTGAATAAAGCAATCAAATTTTTTGTTTCAACAAAAAAAGAACAGACAGGGTCTCATATTAAATGAACAAAAAATTCTAGACTATTAAGGCTTAAACTGGAATACCCTCCTGAAATGAATCTACTTTTTTTTTTCTTCTTATTAATGTCTTAATTAAGGTAGTTGTGAAGTGGTAGCAAACAAAAACGTCAGACCGCTCCTGCAAATGCGTGACACCTGCCGGCAGGTAAAATAGCGATCAATACGAACTTCTAGCTTATTTCTTAGACTAAAATTCAACTGTCTTGAAAAAGAACTTGGAAAAGTTAAGAAGTCCAAATGTCTTGTATACACGAAATAGCAATTTTCTAATTTCAAGAAAAAGTTCCACGAAAAGTGAAAAGTTTTTTTGGTTTATCGTTACTTTTAATGGAATTTTTTTTTCACTTTTCATCGTGGAAAATTGATCCTAATTAAATCGATCAAAAGTTTCTGTTCCTTTTATCCGGTTTTTTTCATTGAAACACAAAACCATACGAATGTGAATAATATACACGTATAGAACAATCGATTGTAACTTTTCCCTTAAATATGCAAAGAGCTTTCTATTGTAAAGATCTAAAGTTTCTAAAGATCTTTGTATTGTCTTAGACAAGGCAACGTACTTTTCAAATTCAAAATAAAATTTTCCATTACTTTTAAATAAAACCCAATGACAAACAGGTGAAAACTAAATTTATTCAAATTCAAAATTTCAGTGGTAGGATCGCAATGGTTTCTGGATAATTGAAAAGTGGAAATTCCAAATGTGTTCTATGTGCCTTTTGGTGCTTTTTTTTTAGAGATCATTAAAACTGTCTAAGCCAAATGGTAACTGAAAAACTTTATTAACAATTTTGTTATTGGTAATGTAAGAGTATATTCGCTTTATATTATTAATAGCGGAATAATTAATAAAGTTTTTGAATTACCATTTAGCTTACACAGTTTTAATGCTTTCCCAAAAAAAAGTAGCAAAGGCACATAGAACGTTTGGAATATCCACTCTTCAATTATCCAATAAAAGTAATTTAATTAAACTAATTAATTGTTTTAAATGTGATCGTATATTTCTGATCAATTTAATTAATTTTTGATAATTAACAGTGACATTGTGTGGAAGAGGAAAGGTGATTGTGGTAGTGGTGGCGCGAAACGAAAATTGCACGTCGACAGACAATCTCAAGCCATAAAACTGTTACTATCAGAAATGCAACTGTTTCATACCGATTTAACCTGCAATAACCTGTCACAACCAGACAGATGGAATAACAGTGTTATCGATTTCGGATTAACTTGCGGTTTAAAATTTCATCGGACCATTTCCAGAATAATACTCCAACATTAGGGACAATAAAATTTTTTTATCATAATCCAATGAGTTATGATAACCATTAAAGGGAAAATTATGAGATCATGCATTATTACGTTTACGATAATGAATGTGGCTGATTCCTAAAACGACTTACCGAAATTCGACAAATCCCTGATGCAAAAGTAAGGCCATAAAATCTCCGGCCATGTCGTCCCTTTCTCCTGTCAGAAAAAAGATGCCATCGTAGGCCTCGGGTCGTAGTTCCAAACTAAGTTGGACGTGTTTATATGCACCCCTGAGGGCCGGAAATGCCAGCCAACTAGATCCAGTGAAACGAGGAGATTGTATTTCCATATCTAAATAGAAAAAAATGCCATCCATGAATATTTAGTTTTGCAATCAGTGTTTGTTTTTTTGTTTTCAGTTTGAAATTTCAGGGCTCTATTGAAAAATTCTCGTGCCTATATTGTTTTTGGCTGTATGCATTTTCTGAATTGAAATAGAGCTTTTTAATGACCCAAATCTAATGTCAATTAACGTGGGAATTTTAACAAAACCACCATCCTATTTTGAACATTTTCTACGTATAATATCCTATACCTAACTTTAACGGTTATTCAGATATTTTAAATTTGCGATCAAAAAAGATAGTGGTAACTAAAATAGTTGTTAATATTTCGCAATGGCAGCGCAGTTTACAATGAAATTTTGCAGTGTTATTGAACATATTTTATTTTACTTGAAAGAGCATACTCCTTTATATGGAGTGTTCAGAAAAAATACTTAAGTTAATTGAAAATTGTAAAAAAAAATCGTTTTTATAAATAGTAACTCTCTATTTGTTCAAGAAATACGTATTTAGCAACAAAAATATATACCATTTTTTATTCAATTGTCTGTATACAATATAAGCGTTTTCTCTTTATTTCGAAAAACAATTTTTAAAATTCCACATTAAATTATTATAAACATTTTTGAAAATTAATAAGTTGATCATGCTAGTGCCAAAACCATAGAGAAGTTATGTAAAAAATGTCATTTAACTGTAAAAATAATGATGATTATCTAAATTTATTGATTATTTGTAATGAATGTATCCAAATATTAACCAGAACATGCGATACATTTGGTGCTCGATATCGCGAAAAAGTCAGATCGTCCTCACCAAAAACTCTTAAATGCATAAAAACATAGCCAACTTAGTAATTCTCGAAGGTCTCTATAATAAAACAAATGAATATGAAGCTTTATTGTTTTTTTTGTTTTTTTAATAAAATGAAAACGATTGGCCTCAGATATGGGCAATTGAATAGATGGTAATTTTATTTTTGATGGCAAATACATGTTTGTTGAAAAAAGAACATTTGATTAACGAGTTTAACAGTCAATTTCATAACGATTCTTAAAGGCCCTTTTAGACGGTCAGTTCGGTTGTCCATTCAGTTTCAGTTCACTTTCTAGGCCAGGTCGAAAATCGTAGATAACTGATAACTGACACCTAAAGATGTTGGCAAACCCATCGAGCCATAGCTCTGAATCAGTTTAGTTTATTGTTTAATTTTTTCTATTCACAAATAGGATAACTAGCAAGTGAACTGAAATTGAACGGACAATTGCACTGACCGTCTAAAATGCCCTTAAAAGAGACTTTTTATTAAAGCTCACTTTAGAAAATTAAAATGTTACAAATATATATAAATAATATTTAATTGTCATATTCTAATTTCTTAAGGCTTCCCTAGACGCCCAATTATACTGCACAATATTATATTGTACAATACATATAATTGAGTGTCTAGAGGAGCCTTTAAAGTGAACTTTAATAAAAAATCTCTTTTAAGAATCGTTCTGAAATTGGCTGTAAGTATTTTTTCTGAACATCCTATATGAAGAAATATGATTTTATTTGCTCATTCATATAAAATAAATTATGTTCAATAACAGTGAAAAATTTTATTGCAAAATACGCTTCTATTTCCGAAATATCAACAACTACTTTGGCTGCCACTATCTTTGCGATGGAATATTTGAAATATCTTAATAACCGTTAAATTTAGGTATGGAAAACATCCAATATCAAATATTTAACGGTTATTGAGATATTTTATATTTTTAAACCCCTTTCAAAAATTCAAAATTGAAATAATACACTGTATGTTCTATTTATAGTATACGAGTTGAAAATTTCAACTTGAAATGTAGTACTTTCGGTACAACCACTGGTGGTGCTATATCCAAAATGTTTTTAATCAAAATCAAATGTCAAAATTAGTAGTATATATGTACAGTTCTATGCAAAAAAAAAGCGTACATTGACTAGAGAGAAAAGTTTGACATTTAAATCACATATGAATGTCAAACTTCTCTCTTTAGTCAGTGTACGCTTTTTTTTGCATACAACTGTATGTACAGTTATATGCAAAAAAAAAGCGTACACCGATTAGAGAGAGAAGTTTGGCAATCATATTTGGGTAAAACCGGCTATGAAGGTGCCAATGACAATGCTTTGTCATTTCTGATAACCTATGACATCTGCTGCTAAATAAGCCGGTTTTACCCAAATAGGATTGTCAAACTTCTCTCTCTAAACGGTGTACGCTTTTTTTTTTGCATATAACTGTACCAATTTCCTAAATTTTTCTAATTACAATTCTCAATACTATACAGATAGACGCCCCTATTCTTGAGGCGCCCCATATTGTTAACCCATTTAAATAGAGAGTATTCCATTATTCAAATATAAACCATTGATTTGTTCAAATATGTGCATTTACAATTTTCAATTATTTAAATTCAATTTGGAACCTTAATGCCTAATTTTTCCTTTACAAAAGCAATTAAAAGATAATTGAATAGAGAGCTGAAAAATTATTAAGTTTAAATTATAATAAATTTTCCCCTTACAAGCCTTTATTGTTGGATATCAATGGAAAGTAATTCAAACTTTCCTAAATAGTAATTAATCGTTTTCTCGGGCGTTGGGAATCAGGGACCCTCCTCTCTCATTTTCACAGGACGAAGAATGAAATAGCGTGACAGGGAGGGAAATCCACCTCTGCTACCCTTATTTATTACATTTAACCTGGCGATCGATGTGAGGTAAAGCAATCGAAAAAGTAGTTTGATGGCTTAGTCGAAAAATAGAACAAAAAAAGTCTTTCTTTTTTAAAACAAAAAGGTAATAATCAAAGAAAAAAAAGTGTTCGTCTTAACACATGAATGTCTGAAAAGACAAGTTGGAAACTTTTCAATCTGGCCTCAAATTTACAATTATAAAATGATGAAATCAAATTGTGAAAGTGAAAATAACATAAATATATTTTCTTGATTCTCGGCTAAAATTTGAATACATCGCGTAATTTCATGTAAAAGAACAGCATGACGACCTACGTAGAAATATTAATAAAAACACAAAAGATTTTCATTTGACAACGAAAATGTTTGAGTTGAAAAAACCGATTGTTTTTTGTGAAATTTTCCACACATGATAAATCGTGTTCCCACAAGCAATCAATTCAAACGTGAAATGCAACCCTCGTATTGCAACCGTACCAAAAGAAAAAAAAGTGTTCGAAACGTGGTTATCCTCGGCTTATATTCTCGGCTCGTACCTTCAAATATCTCCCCCCTTCAAAAAGCTCTTTTTGATTAAATACAGCGGAAAATTTGAATCGTGAACTCCAAATAGAGAGTCGACAAACCAGAAAATGGAACCGTGTTGCGTCGAACAACCTATTAAAACCTCGGAGAATATGATTTTCAAACTAGTCAACCACGTTCATTCTCATTATTCATATGAATACGTACATGCACGAGTATACAAACAAACATTTTCAATACGTAAATAGTCCTCTATTTATATCCCTTTCAATTGTAACAACAGATGGTAGGATTTCATCGTTAACCCCTTTGGTTTTAATGTTTAACTAGCTAGAGACTCCATTAACGCAATTTCAAATAAACACAATGCCCAAGAGTTTTCGTAAAAGCTTGTTACTAAATTAAATTATTAAATTGCATTTAGTCCAGTTAAATTCAGAAATTACGTGGCTTGTTGAGAATGTCGAAAAACGAAAAAATAAAGTTTAGTTCAACAAAGATGAGAATTGAGGGCACACCCTGTATTATAGTAGGTTGATGATTTGAATATAAATAGGAATTTTCATGTTACACGCTTGCGGTAGAAGCAGGAAGTATGCACTGCCTGTTTGGACTTCTTATAGGCGGTGTTGCTTGTTGGGTGTCCCTTTTAGATTTCATTTTTTTTAACTTCATATTCACAAAAAAATGAGTTTTTCCGACTACTAGCTGAAGAAAAAAACCAACTTCAAGCCTTCTGTTTATTTCGTCAAAGTAATGTTACTCTTCATTAACTCTATAGAAGCTCCATAAACTTTACTGATCATGAGATGAAATAGTTCATACAGATCATAATAGTAATGTTAACAGATTTTCATTTCTTTTCTGTGAAATTCCTGTTTATATTTAAATATTTTAGATAAATGACACGATATCATCATTTCCCAATCGTCCTACAGATTGTAAAAAAAACCAATGAGAAAATCTCGGTTTGAAGGTCAATGTTCATACTTGAAAGCCCGCATTTGATGGAACTTTGTACATTAACTTGTCAAATCAATATTCAAATTTTCTCATTTGATTGAATCAAATCAGAACTTTACCAATCCCCCTGAAAATCGTTAAACAGAACTTTGTTCAATATGTACGACAACTCAATATTCCCAATGTATTAATTCCTTTCCCTTATCCAATCAAAATTGAAATGAAATCACTTCATAATCTTCCGCATTAGTTCTTTTCTAAAACATACCTCTGCCACAATGCTCTCCGCCCCTGCCTAAAGGACACAAACACTTGAGGGGCTCTTCATCGGTTTCGGCATGGCAACCACCCCCAGGCCCGCAATCTAAAGTGCAAGGACGAGCCGTTGAGATTGGCAACGTTGATTTTAAGATAGTTGAACTAACTGATGTTAGTTTCTGTTCAAGTCTGGGTCCGACTGTTGTGTAATTTAGCGAATCTAAAACAAAGGTATTTTATTTGAAGAACAATTACGGTCGGTTTGCAAGTTGTGTACCGGTTATAGTCCAGTTTGAAGAACTCTGTGCAATGTCGTTAGAATCGGTGTCACTTATGTTGGAAAATGAAATTTCCATGGCGTCTAGTTCGGCATCTTTCTCATAGATCAGATCTAATTTCAAGTCTTCCACTGATTGTGTTGAAACAGTTGAATTAAGCTCTAAAACAAGAAGTTTTGTTGATTTTAAAGAGAATCGTGTCGAATTGTCTTACCTGCACAACTATATCCATCGCTTCTCAGTATAAATCCGTCCCTGCAATCGCATTCATACATGCCATCGTGAAGTTCAAAACATATTTGTTCACATGGACTTCCATGACCACACTCTCCTAAAACGATTTTTTTTTTAAATATATTTTCTTTGTTGACATAAATCGTTCATTCAAATAGAAAATCAATGACCTGGAGTTTTTTTGGTGAAGTGAAAATCGCATTTCTGTAAAATGTTCAGAGTTTTTGACTGAAAAACTTAACCGTCTGATAATTACAGACCATTCTTAAAATCAAAAGAGCAAGAGAGTTTTGCAAGAAATGGTAGTTTAACGGTGTAAAGTGAGGAGTTTAATGTATCAAAATATTATAGTTAAGTTGTCTTAACTTTTGTCGAGTCAGCAAAAATGGTCTGCCGTTGTCGCAATAAAATTTAAAATTTTTCTTTATTGTTTAACCGGCTTTTCTCAAGGGTCTGCTTCACTAGCAATTCTCGTACATCTCCTAGTATGGTACATACTCACACGATGGAACTACTACTACTTCCAAGAAAAGATAAAATACATGAAGATATTGTTTTTTGAAAAAAAAACGAAGGATTACCAAAAGTTAGTGAACTCTAAAGGGGCTATTCTGAGTTGACCACTCAGAAAAGCTTTAAGCAACATCATTCAAAGAGTTTTCATCACTTTTCAACCCAGAACTGTTTTTGGCTGTGGTATTGTTAGGTAAAGTATGAAATTTTGCAGTGTTGTTGCTATTAAGCCCGACAACCTACGAACTATAAAAGTATGTTCCTGAGCTGAAGCTGATGTAATGTCCTTCACTGTAAGAACTAGAACAATCAGCAAGAGAACTCCGACTGTGGTTTTTGGAAACGTCAGACGCGGTAATTTGTTTAATTCTCTTTCCATCTTTCCATCGAAGACAATTTTAATTTAATTATTTTTACTAAACTCAGAGAGAGAGAGAGAGAGAGAGAGAAGAAAATAAAAATAATATAAATCCTAAATAGTAACTTCAAGTAAGGAACAAAATCTAGTAAATAAATAGGACGTTTTAATATCCTGGAGTATTAGATTTCCCTTGCGATTCGTCACAAGAATATTTGCTTCTCCTTACGACAAATAAAACAATGAAATCAGGAAATACTGCATTTAAAAGGAAAGTTGCAATAACAGCAAGGAAATGTCTATTTTTTGTCTTACTCCAAATCCTGCCATTTGGTTGTTTCAAGAAAACCCGACATTTTTCATTTAGACTTTTTGAAATTGTAGCGATATTAGAAAAAGTAAAGATAATTTTTTAAAGAAAAGATACCCTTTTATTCTTCGTGATTTCCTAAGAACGTTTTGATTAAAATGTTCGGTAAAGAAAGCATTACAAGAAAGAATGAAAAATAGAACGGCATTTTTTTGATGGAAAGTGCTCTCTTTGAATAAATGAGAAAAAAAAACTAAATTAGCAACGTTCCTTAATTGAACTTCTACTTCTAGAACATGAAATTAGTGTAGTACTAACAATTTAACTTCGTTACATTCATATACCTAATATCTCAAAAAGTTTTTAACTACAAATCCTCAATAAATATCCGTTTTACCCTCGAAAACGAAAAAATACGTTGAGAGTCCTCCTCCAATAATTTACGATCTCTTCGCCTAAACTTGACTTATGTGGGGTACTTTCTCGATCCTCTTCGTTCGAGTCTTTCAGCCCTACATCTTGATTACTCAAACTCAATTTTTTATTCATGGAAATCATTTGTATTAAACACATTTAATAACGTGTTTCACATTCATTTATAAACCGTTCAGTTTGAGCTAATGACTTTTGCTCAATTATCTCGATTGAGGTTACATACAAATTGTCTACGTGTTACGTGCTGTAGTTTAATTGCGCTATAGTTATCGCTTTCAAACAATTTACATGCCGAATTTGTTACTTTATTCAAGTGTTCACTATATCTTTTAACTATAGTATGTGCAGGAGAAACCAGACTTAAGTGGCTCAAACATACTTATATGGAAAAAAGCAAGCTAATAAATCTGGAATATGGGCTGTATAATTTATCATTTTCCGTCTTGCAAATTTTCTTATTAATACATAATTTTCTTGATTACAGTAAACCCAGCACTACCGCGACGTACACTGACTGTATGTGAAAATTTTAATTTTATTGATGTCATAGGTGTTCTCTTAAATTGTCAGAGCTATTTCATCATCGTTCCATATGCTGATACGATAATAAAAACACAGATCAATCTTTGCTATTGGTTCATTTGATAAATGGGCCGATCGTGGAATCGAACAGCCTTTCTAATATAGTACAATCACAATAGTTCTTGTGATATAAAATGAGAAAAAATAAGTTTTCCGATTAAACTTTTCACCAGAAATATAGGGTATTTCATGACTGAATTTTAATTACTATTGAAAACAATTAATTTCAAATTCAGCTTTATTTCATATTAAATTGATAGTTATTGTTTAAGCGGAATATGCTGAATTTAAAGTTGTTCGATGCAATTGCTGGAAATTCATGGAAATATCCATAAAGGAATTTATAATTGCATGTTTTTATTTTGATTGTGTTATCAATGTTTTCTAATAAAATTAATATGAAAATATTGGACTGTTCACTTTTGAACTGTATTGCAATTTATTGAATATCCGATACGACCAAAATGGCAATATTTGCTTGATCTTCAATATAATACAGCATATAAGTCCAGCATGTTTAAAAGGATTCAAATCCGTTGACTTTTCAAACCATAATAGGTACATGCATGGAACTATATGAAATTGTTTTGCATAACACAGCTGGTCAAACATTATGTATATGACCGTTATTCTCTGAAATGCAGATTTTTAAAGGTTTGTTGAGTAGTCTCTTACTTCACCCAATCGTCCTAATGATAAAAACGGGAAATGAATGAACAGAATGTGGTAATTAAATTTGTATAACATTTGTCTATGTCTTGAAATAAATTTCAATAATGTTTATCTCATCAATTTTAGTTGAAAGACACTAGTGTATTACCTTGAAAAGCAGCTTCAAATTGAATTTTTTGAATTTCCTCTTGACCTTTTCCATAACCATTTGCAAACAAGAACAACACCACGAGCCCCCAAAAGGGCCCCGAATAAGTGTTCATGTTCTATTCACCTATTAATTGCCCCTAGAACCCTTAATTATCCCCCTGATTCGACCAGGGCACATTACCACCTCGGGGGCCCCGTAAAACACTTCACACAACACAGACCCACACACACTGCGCTAATTAGAACCGAAATTATTCATGGAGTCATCAACTGTTGAACAGCGTTCCGGAACTAAAATAGCTCTCTAATCATACGAAATAAATAATTTTTTATTACATCCACACTGGGATGTCCGGAACTCGAGCAATCTTTAACATTTTCTATCACGGTTTTTAAACGAGTTTCGTGTTACGCGCACCACCGGAATACTTCTGATCGACTATGGGGGGTTGATATACGAATATTAGTGTGCTTTTCGTTCAATACGGGCCATCGAGTCTAGCACGCAAGTCCTGGCATACCCTGGAACGTACGAATAAGGGATGATTTAAATGTTCAAGAATTGAACTGTTCGGACGACCTCTACTGGACGATTGATGATTTAGGAGTTTTAGTTGTGTTGAATTATAGATAACTTGGTTGTAGTCCTATGGATGGATAGTTCAGGAAAGCTTTCCTACAGTGTCATTCCGATTAAACATAATAAATTTAAATGGAGCAATTTTGGAGGTTGAAAATTAAGAAAAATAAAAGCAAATAAAATGTAAAAATGAATATGTATATTATTTTTTACAAAAAGGTTAATCTTACAACGACGATTTTATATACAAAGGGGTAAAATGGATTTTGTAATACTAATACTTTTTGTTCATCGCATCTTTTATTTACACTTAACTTCTAACTATAATAATGGATGATTTTTTTCTTATTTTGTGCACAGTTTTTTTCCCATTCCTGTACGTGTAAATATCTACAAATAATGAACATGAAATATTAGAAATTACAGTTGTTTATTGCATTTTAAACCCGACCGATGATTTGCAACGCCATAAACTTGCAAATCTTATAAACAACTATACATAATAATAAAACATTATTTTTTAATTGTAAAGGTCAGTCATAAAATTAAGGCTCTATAGGTTCCATTGGCGTATTATTTAAAAAAAAAAGTCAGCATTATGTGTTACAAGGCAATAAAAATTTTAAAAAGATACGTGTTCGCCCAAGTTATGAGGGCTGCATGATAAGTACTTATATTTAATGACACTTAATGTCTCTGATTCAAAGTCTGTCAACAAGTGTTTAAGGTCACAATTATATTTATGTTAAAATATCGCTAAATTTTATGCACACGAGGTTGCAAAATTACAGCTTTCAATCCATAATATGGGTACTTATTATACAGCCGTCGTAATTATCATTATATGTATAACTCATCAAACAATAAAGGAATCACATTTTCTCAATCTTACAATGGACAGGCTGGCCTTTAAATCTAATTAATGAGGATATCTTAAATTAGAGTTAATGAAAAATTTACAATCAACCTAAATACACGAAAAAAAAATGGTCAAAACAACTTCGTAATAAGTTAAAACTTATACTTACGGTTTCTGTTGAAATGTTTACAAATTATTTTAAACACGCCCTACATATATATCTTAGAATTAGTTAGCGTTAGTAGGGGCTACTGCCGATTTGAAGCTCGTCCAAGATTCTGCTATGGGGGCCAGTGCTGTTATCACAATTAATGCGATTACGATAGCTAGAATTATCACAATATATACGGCTAATAATCCTCTTCTGAAATTTGAGTACTAAAAACCAATTTGAATGTAAAATTTTTCATAAAGACATATAGAATATCAAATCTTACAGGAGCATCAGAACTTCTGTCTGAATATGCAGAATTTCTTCCTGGACCTCCAAGATCTTTCATTGGAAATGACGTGACTCTTCTTTCTGACGATCTATCAGCTATGCAGTTCATGAGCTAAGAAAATCTTGGTTTAATATAGTATAGAAAACAAAAAAGCGTAAAATCCTTACTGAAAGTATCAAATGGCTTATGACATGAAGAACAACGTAAGCAACTAAAATCCAGTCTACAAAATCGGGCAGCTCAGCTTTAGTGAGTTTGACAGCAAAGAACAAGGTCACAACTATAAATTACACGGTTTTCTTACTAATTTCCTTTTTTTTCTTTGCGTTTTACTCACTGGCTAAAATATGAGCTGCATTTCCAATACTCCAATGCAACCAATTGAAAATTGGTCTTTTTGCCGTACCTGGATGAGGTCTAAAATATGCTCCAATTGGTTGAATGAAACATAAAATTGTAGTTATTGTTCCTAAAATGGCATGAGGATTTCTCTCGCCCGACCATGCTTTTAATTCGACGAATATTAAAACGAATGCGGCTATTGTCAAGGCCCAAGTCAATAACATGAATATTCGATGCCACTAAAAAATTAATTAATTTCAATGAAACTCAAGGAAATATTTCAATGGAAAAAAGCGTTTACAGCAAACCAAACGTCTTTGCCGAGTATTTGACGGCCCATCCAAGTTTGTCTATAGTATCTCGCTAATAAAATTCCTACAGAAGCTGTTCCAAGCCATGCTGCTATCATGAAACAACCATGAAGCCTGATCAGTAGTTTCGATTTTGCTGCTAATGCAGAAACATCGGCCAGTGCTTGAGATTGGGCACTGGCTAAGTAGGTCAAATCGTGAAATCCAACTGAACTCTCTGAAATTCAATAGTTACACTTTTAAAATCCCATTAAGATGTATTTGAATTACGTTTTAGACTAGATCCTGCTGCAATTAATAAATTGTATTTCTTTCCAATTAAATCGAAAGCTTTTCCATTAACAATAGTTAGAGCATCTCTTCGTACCCGACAATAAATAGCACCATCCTGAATACTTGAATTAAGAAGTTGTATTCCCAGCTGAGGCTAAAATTAAAAATTCCAATTAAGTACTTCTAAAGGGGTCTAATCATTTTGTCTTACATTTGGTAATCTCGGTGCTCCATAATTAGGATTTCCATTGGTATAAGACATAAAGGCAGCTATTCCATTTCCTCTTTTAACGCATTCTACTACAGAATCGTCTCCCATTTTGTCGTCTTCTGATAAGCCCACTCCAACCCAAACTGCACTACTTTCAGCTTTAAGTTCAAAATCATACTTATCTCCTGCGACAGTTACTGCAACAGCCTGAAAAATGTTTTCTTAAATTTGATATTAATCTTAGTTATCTGAAATGCAGCTTACAGCTTTACAATTTTTCGATTCAACACAATTTGCTGGCGAACCAAAACAAAGTTTCGTAACTGAACATCCTTGATAAAATGGATCGAATTCAGCTGAATTCTGTTTGACCTGTCTTGGTATGTAGTTTGGAGGTGTTGGACCATTATTGTGAAGAGGAAATGAAAATTGTGGATCGTTGGCTCCCCGTTTTGTTACGTGAACTGGATCAGATTCTAATCCTACCCAAAAAGTTTCATATTCCTGAGCAATTGTAGCACTGTAAAGTAGATGATAACTTTGTAACACGATTTCATTGAAAAGTCAACGATTCAAGGTGAAAGGTACTACAAGACATTGTTTCTTGCGGGATTTTTGACAACAATTGGTTAAAGAATTACGTAAACCGAGAAGCAACTTTCTATTGTAAATATTTGGTCAATTGTTAGATTTGTTTCGTTCAAACTTACTTAAAAATCACGGGACCCTCATATCCACGTGGAGGTGACCACACTACATCAATACTATTCTTATCGTTTGGAGAATTATGAGTAATAGAATCCGAAGGTGTTCCACAATCTAGAGGGTGGCCCTCATTAACTGATGACGAATCAAATTGTCCAATAATATCTCTGCAATAACATAACATTGTAAAAATTTCTTTATTAAGATGTTATATTACCTATCAGGCGTCCTTCCTTGTAAAAGAAATCCTTGAAATGGAATACCCAAAGCAGAAGTCATTGTTACAACTATGTGGTTCCCTTGTCTTCTAGGAACGATTGTATATGGAGATAGTCCTCCCTGGGGTCGGATTCCTCCTCCATGAAATGGCATTAATGTTTGGCATACCGAAGGTGGAGCACCTTGAGGAAGCGATTGAACTATCGCCCATGTAATACTGAACAGGTACACGGCATACATTTTAAATTCTAACAATAAAAAAGAATACATTTTATACTGAACTAAAATATTTGAATACATAACGGAAAATTCTTTAAGATGCGTTTACACCTAACAAACGAACCTAATCAAACAAAGTCGTTAGGCGTGGACGTCCTGACGAGTAAGAACAGAGACAGACCACCCGCACTTATGACTTGTATGTATTTGTTTGTGTTCGTTCATTGGGTGTGGACGCATCTTTACGTACATGCATAATACTACCACTAAATGGTCACTTGCAAGTCAATCACAGTCAAGGTTATTCCCAATTTATCACGTTGCAACAAATTGTGTAAAAATGTATGCTTTTATATGTGTTGGCAGTGTAATTGCTCGAAAACTCGAACACATGTTTATATTTTATGACCTTCATAATACCGACGTATGAATCACTTTTCAAGGGATTTCCGCATTAATAAAAATTCTTAGCTCCGACCCTGACCACCATGACCAGCAAATTACGACGTTTCATGCGAGAGAGATTTAATTCAACTCTGATCTCAGATTTTTTCCTTAATTGAACATTCCCATTGAATTCAACTAAATACCTTTAATAATAAATGCGAAACAAAAGTATGTATGTAACACTTTTAACTCCAACCAGCAGCTATAATACTCAAATTACAAATGAATGTTACAAACTTTCTTTTATGATGTTTATGAATATTTTAGTGCCTTACATAATATTATTATTTGTTAAAAACCTTCATTAATTTAAAGAATAAATTGCATGTTTGAAATGCCTAAATCGATATTATTCTCATAACTCACAACGGTTGAATTAACTATATAATTAAACGTACATATCTAGGTATGTAAATACAATTTACAGTTCCCTTAAATAAATCGTAATATTTCAAGTGTAGTATTAAAGAAAAATTAACTTACTTTTATAGATTTTAACCTGGTTGGTACGATAACTGATAAGCAACTAAACTTTCACCCGTAAGTCTTATAAATTATTCATAATGAAGGGTAACAACCCTTTGCTTTGCAACCAATTCTTTATTTAGAATTTCTGTGTCAGGAAAATGTTATACTGTAAATGGCAAATTTATCAACAATTAATAGTTGTTATTAATAACATAAAAGTTTTTTTATCAAGATTGGTGGTGTTAAACAGCAAAAGTCAATTAAGATTTTTTCACTTTACATTTTTTTGTTTATTGCACAGGACGTTGCCTAAAGCAATTCACTTCAAACACGATGCATTTTCAACAAGTTTCCGTTGGATAATGAAAAAGGTGACTATTGTTTATTATAGTGAAAGTGGCCACTACAGTTCTCACACTGTTAATATTTACAAGAAAAATATTGATCATTTGGAGAACACATCAGGAAAGCTTTCTATGACAAAGTCTATGACATCATTCAAACAAACACCATATAGCCCGACAACAGATATTGTAACGGTACTGCATTGCAAATTTAATTAAAATGTTATTCGTTAATTTATTTAAATGTTTAAATTCGTTTTGGTTCATTGTAAGTCAAGGGTGTAATTTAACGTTCCAGTTGCATAATTTTCCACTTTTCACAAATGCTTTTTTTACTTATTTTATTGTAACCTTGACACTATCTGACTGATTATGAATGATTAAAATAAATTGTAAATATTGTTAAAAAGATGTCTTGAAAATTTTAAGAAAAAGAAGAAATTAAATGACTTAAAGACGTTTTGAAATGTTGCAAGGCTCTGGAAGTGGCATTGTCGTCAGGAAAGCCCCTTAAAATTGTCTTGTTTTCCTCTTTAACACAATACAGTACTGGTTTGTAAGTAATAGGAAAAAAAAACCAACAAGTGATTGAATTATAAAAAAATTTCATTTAATAAATTATTATGTAATTTATTAAGTAGCATTTCACGTGTTTACTGTGTAAGGTCACTTGTAAATGTGTTTTGCATTCCAATAACGGAAAATACATGAACAAAACATTTTATTTTTATTATTTATATCTCGTGTCGGTTTTTTAAAAGAGCCTACTGTATTATTTATTAATTTAATTATATTTATATGTATTATTCCGCACGCAGACTACAATATGAGATATCTATAGCGGCGATATCTTTAGCGGCTTCCTGCATGCTCAAATATAAGAAATATGTACATATATAAATTATATGTTACAAACTTCACATACATGTTCTGTTTAAGAAATTTTGAGGAAATTAAGAAACCTTATCATTACTATGAGATTTCAGGTTCCAATCGGAGTAGAAGAATACCTTCTACTACCATGGTTTTAATGCTAATGCTTATTTTCAATACCAAACAGCCATATGTCTGAAACATTAATAAATTTACCTTTGATATCCAATACGAACTAAGCAAACGCGTTTAATCAACAAAGAAAGCACATTGAACTTTGTGTTTTGAACAATTATAAAAACAATTTTTCACAATTAAAACTAAAAACTGAATATAGAACAGTTGTTTTAAACACTAAAAATCGACAACAAAACGCGGTAAATCGGTCGCGCTTAGGAGCACCAGCAAAATGCTGGTGTGTTTTCAGGTTCTTTTTGCGCTCCCAACATTCTATGGTGAAGGTAACAACGCAGACAGGTAGATCATTGGCGTATCAAGACTGTTGTTGACGTTTCATTTCGTGGTGGCACTGATCAAATTGATTAATAATAGGCCAACTAGTTTTGTACTTCGTCTGATTTCATTCTTTCTAAAATTCGTTGGTATTAGACGTATCATTTTTAAAAAGGGTTCTTTACAAGTTATTTTTTTTCTAGAAATACATTTACAAAAATTCTCTTTGAATGTCGATACGACCATGCGAATACCAAGATTGGTATTTACTATTAGCGTAGTGTTTTGAACTAATTGAAAGTGATTTATAATATTCAGGTCCACTTTAACAAGGTAAACCACTATAGTAGCTTCAAAGAAAGATCTAATATACTGTTTTTATAAAATTACTTTTTTTGTAATAAAATGTAGACAAAAAAAACCTGTTTATTTTATAAGAAATGAGTCACGTAACTGACAGTCTTTATCTATTATATCAAATTTGTTTAAAGCCGGCTCCGCACTATTGGGTATTTGGTACATAATAGAGAATGTATATGAGGAATTTAAAGATAATAATCTATAACTGTGTGAACAAATATTTTCTAGGCTAAATGACCCTAAATGAGACGAATCATGGGTTGGTCAATATAGAAAATATTTAAACACATTCTTGTATATGTCAAATATCCGATTGCGTGGATACTAGGGTGTTTCATTTGAGAGCATTACTTCAATTTGGATGTAGTATATGCAAAAACAGAAATTAAAAACAATTAGTTATTAATATTCATTTTAAAGGTCGTTCATCGAATCTCAATTTTTGTCATTTAAATAACTTGGGACATCGATTTTTTTTACTTTTTTGTTCAACATCATTTTTCCTTCATTAGTCCTATTTAAAGGTATTTTACATATAGTAAAGTTCTATCCAAAAGNAATTAACAAATCAAAATAAAACATTTAATATTAATGTAGATATAGAATTTCTCAAAGCAGAAAATTTTTTAATTGATTTCACATTTTCAGGAAAATTTTTAATTTGTTCATAAAGAAAAAGAAAATAGTCCTCCTATTTTTTTAAAGTAATCGTTATTCAGACAAATTTTCAATTAACCTCTTTTATGGAACATTGCTCAAGGTTGTTGTAAACGAAAAACAATACGTAATAGACGGCTCAATGCCTAACAATAGAGACAGAAAAAAATTAATAGCAAAGTTTCAAATAAGGTTAATCAATATTTCAAAATGTACATACATACACATCGTAAATGAAACGTATTACAAGCTTATTACATGTGCCTAAGAAAAACCAATCAACCTAATAATCTGATATTTTATGCAATCATTCCTTGATTTTGTCATTATCTTTTCCATTTTCATCTTTTTCGTTTTTCACTTCGTGAATTGTTGAGATACGTCTGAACCTAGAAATTTCCATGCCCTTTAATGGAAGATGATTGTTCGGCGCAATCATAAGCAAATTATTTCCATTGCGATCACAAATTGGCATGGGTTGAGCAATTAAAATATTGCGTTTCAATCTTAGTCTGGTTCTAGTCATATTAGGATTAACTGTTAAACAATTATTGTGTCTATTGTGAAAATCTTCACATTTTATTGTGACTTCGATTGAAGTTGGATTGGACTGCTGCCATTCTAAGACGTTGGTTAGTAAACGAATATATCTAAAATTAATAATTAAGTTTATAATGAAAATGAACTATTTAAGGTGTTTCAGAATTGCACAGCACTATTTGAGGTAAAAATAAAGAAAAAAAATATGAACATGGGCCCAATTTGGATCGCTGGCGAAGTTACAGGGTTTTATAATAAAAAAAAGAACATATACCTAAAATATACTATGTATACAAAAAAAAATGTTTAAATTCTAATTGTAATTGTAAAAAATAGATGTTTTCAAATGTAACGTGATAAAAAACGTTATTTTAATGGTTTAATTAATATTAAATAACAACATATTACAGGCTTTTTAACGTCTGAAATTTTAATTAATTTATGTTGAAAACTGAACAGAATTCGACCAAAAATCACCAGAGATAAAATTTAGTTAATATATTAAAGAACTTAAAAAAATTAAAACCCATCAGTGATAGAAGAGCAAATTTTTTCAAACAATTTTACGAAACAAGATCTCATAAAATACAAACCCTGTATATATGTATACATATAATTTGAGGAAATTTACTCTCTAATTAAGCAGCGTCTATTACCTAATATACTATAAAATTTGAAAGCTCTGTTTGCAGTAGGTCAAGCATTATAAAATAAAAAGTAATTTTTTTCTTAAATTTTAATTTCCTGTAACTCCACTAGTGATCGAGGTCGGATCCATGTTCGTATGAACTTTTTTTTTATTTTGTAATAAAGAGCACATACCTCAAATAGTACCGTGCAATTTTTAAAACATTCTGTATGTGCCCAATTTAGTTCCTTTTGAATATAGTATGTTCAAAATATTAAAAAAAATAGAAAATAAGACCAATTTTCAAATAATTGTTATTGCAATAACCCATTTTGTAAAAATTACAGAAATTCGCCTATAAAAATGCCATAAGGGCTTTGGAATATCGTTGGGGCAAATAAATAGCTAAGAATTATAAATTAAATCTCGATCAGAGAGAAAGGATGTTCTGGAAACTTTTAAAAATTACCTTATTGCCATTCTTAAAATTTCATTTTTCGATAATTTCTTATCGGGAGGGTGAGTCGGAACGAGTTTTCTCAGTTCCGCAAAAGCTCCGCTGACATTTTGTTGCCTCCATCTTTCTCGACTGTTTGTAAATATTTTCTTTACGAATCCGCGATTTTGTACTTCTTTAACCGGCTAAAAATGAGAAAAACAATGTAGATAGTAGTAATAGGCTTTTTAAATATTAAATTTTTATAATAGGAAATCATTTAAATTTGATTAAAAGAAAAATTGAAAATATTTACATTCGACAAGACATACTTTAAGCGTTTTTTGTTTTTTTTTTTTTTTGAAAATCCTGAATTTAGAACATTTTGATGTTTGTCTTTAACACTGTATTGCCTTCGTGGGTGGATGCATATATTCGATATGCTATGGTTCAACAATTGAATTGAAGGTTATTGTTTAAT
This sequence comes from Hypothenemus hampei, assembly GCA_013372445.1. Taxonomy (NCBI): domain Eukaryota; kingdom Metazoa; phylum Arthropoda; class Insecta; order Coleoptera; family Curculionidae; genus Hypothenemus; species Hypothenemus hampei. The sequence continues at coordinate 862,073 of JABRWK010000022.1, read as the reverse complement.
TAAATATTTATCACTTGAAATTAATTTAAAGCATCTATAAACAAATACTCATGGTTATTAAAAGTAACGAGATTATATTAGAAACGATCCATTGAATTTTACAATATTTATAAATCCACTGCATTGTGATTCGTTACGGGGGGCTATTGATATGTTGTTAATCGACAAGAAGACAATTTCTTTTTTATGGGTTTAAAATATTGAAAGATTTCTGTTCAAAATCTGTTTAAGAAGCAACTATGTAGAATAATAAAATATATGTAGGTATATTTGCATACCGATAGTTTAATTTTTGACCACAGTAGGCTAAAAGTAATCAATCAATACTACCATAAAATCAATTTTACAAAGCTACATAGGAAGACACTGTTTATTCGAATAGAAAGACACTTACTTGGAAAGAGTTATGCGAAGAATGTCTGCTCAGATCATAACGCTTGTTGTCATCATCACTGTCATTCAGTGATAATTCATCAGAAAAATCATCATCTTCAGAGAGTGAATCTACATCGTGATGACTAATACTGTTCACTATTTTTCGATCTGTTAATGAAGCTGAAGATGATGTACTGAAATCCATTTTTTCCACATCTTGAGACCATTTTAGAGAGTTTTCTGTGCGTTTAGCGTCGGAAACGGCCGTTATAAGAGGCTAGAAATATTATTATCTAACGAATACATTCAATATTTCAAAAGAATTGGTATTTGCTTTTTAGTAACTGTGCCTACATAAATAATATTTGTTTTTAATTTTTAACAGTGAAAAGCCTGAAATTTCCTCATAACGTCCATATTTATATAGTTTCTTACCATTTCTTGTTAGTGTTCTTCTTCAATAAACAAATCACTATGCACTTTTTCAAATCACAATTTTTCACAATTATTAATTGAATTTAATAAACTGACGCCACCCAAACGGTGCAAAAACCATAGGACCTTGCCGAGACGGAAATGACCAGAATAACAATTTGTGATATCAGCCTCACACATCCTCCCTGAGTCCTTATCAACACAATCCAGGCATCCCATTTGAACCAATCAGAGCTAAGCTTTCGCCGGGATGGGGGTGGACCGGGACTTGTCTGGACCGCCTTCCATTCTTACCTTTACAAGGGGCACACGAGGGTGGGTGTTTATTGATTGATTTTTTAGAGCTTTCGAAAATTAATTTCGGTAAAATACCTACTTTATTTTTTCCTTGTCGTTTTTCAATTGTTTGACTTTATAAAGTGGTATTAAAAATCTCTAAAATACATAAATTTCACTGATCGTGAGCTCCTCATTAACAAGATAACGTTTAATTTCTCTTTTGTTTGACTTTTTATAAAATAAAATTAAATAAATATATGTTTTTGAAAGCCTCTTTTACATTTTTTAATTAATATCTTTTTTATTTAACCACAATATCTTTTTTTTTGTGTTTATCATCCTCGTGAGAATCAAAAAATCTCAAAATGCTAATAAACAGTTTAATTTGTTCTGACACGCGCTCTTAATCTTCTCACCCGCTTTAATTGGGCCTCAAAAAGCAAAAAAGATCGGGGTTCAGATTAAAAATGATCGCCATAAGGGTCGTCAGTCAACCACTCGCCACCCCATATAACACTAAACCTATTAGGGTTCCAGGATAATCTATTTTCCATTAGTCTTGTAATATTGGTAAATTAGATATATTTTTCAATAAAATTGTTAAAATTTATACTTTTAGGATATTTCATTATTTTATTTTGAAATTTACAATATTCTTTTTGGAATACAGAATGGATTCCGTAATGTTTTCATATCAAAGACATTCTTTACTCAATGTTTCTGGTACAAATATAAGGAATGTATATTATCATTTATGTTGTTAAGAATTCAAAAGATGCAAAATTCGATAAGACAATGTATAATGTTTACCTAATTTTGATGCTCTCTTGAACCTAATGTGAATACAAAGGGTATTTTGACACGTTCATATGCTTTATTTAGATGGGGTGAAGCACATGACACTTAGAGAGGAAGCTCTATGGGGTGTCACCAAATCTTCATTCAACGAGATTTTACATATGGAGTTTTACTTCAATTGATATAACCAGTTCAGTTTGAACATAAAATAATTAACGATCTCCAATATTGGAGTCTCGTTAAGTTTTTGCATTAATTTGAAGTCACACGGATTCAATAACAACATTGCCTTTATCTGTTCAGGGCTGATACCAGCCCCCTAATCGAGATAAACAGAAGAAAAATATTCTCATGAATTTATTAGTGCGTAAAAATCATATTTCAATTGTCTTTGTTTCGAATTTTTTTTGCAAGACTTATAGGTTTTTTTACTGAAAAACATAACAATTTGTATATGGAATTTAATAACTTTTTTATTACCGTGATTAAGGTCCAATAAGATTTTTTTATCAGGCAATTGCGGTCACGTGTCCATTGTAGTGGAAAATCGTATATAAAAGTCCTGTTGGGATCGTGCTGAGAACTGCCTGGCAAGGATAAAAAAATCAAATAACATTTTATGGGGAATTGTGGCTCGTTATGTGGATTTGTTTTTTAAAAGATTGATTGTTCCCTATTGAACGTAACAATTTTTTTTCAACGGGAAAGTTAATTTGTCCACTTTAAGAACTGAATGCTTTAAATTCATTCTTTTTTTTCCTTTCAGTAGAAGAAAACTCTTGAATGGAAAGTTGTCAATGACGCATAAAAATCTTTTAATGTCAAGCCTTGTTAACTCTATTAATCAAATATATACATAAATTATTGACTTATATTCCTCGTTCAAGAAAATGCAAAAAGTATTATAATAACAGGTACAGCTATCACACAAACTGCATACAATGCAGTTCTTGGTTCACATTCGGACTCAACAATAAACTCTTCATTCCAAAGAGTATCGTTACCCCGAACTGGCAATTCTAATACTAATTTTTCCGAAGAAAAAAATTCAAATTCACTTCACATACGTTCGAAGCATTGACACAAACTGCAACTGGATTAGACAAATCGTACACAGCTTTATTTAAATGGAATTGGACTCGAATATAATTCGGCTGAACTTCATTTTCACTGTTGAATACAAAGAAGTAGTATCCACTTACTGGAACTCTAAAAAAATTAAAACAATCTTGCTGCTGACTTGAAAAAATTCAAGAAAAACCTGTATGTTATGGAATTGGCCAAATAGGTTTCTTCCGCTTCATCTTCCGTGAGATCTTGCCTACAATTGTGGTGTGGTGTGAGTGGTAGATTTAAAATTAATCCTTCACAATTTAATAGTGCTTCTTCAGAACTGGAAAATGATGACCAGAACTCACTGTTGCTCATATCATGATCATTGGTGGGTTCATTAATGGTTCCTCTATGACTTGCTATTCCATCGGCTTGGGCAAATCCCTAAAAAAGGATTTTATTGTAAAATTTTATATATGAATAACTATTTGAAGACCTCTTCATTTGCGTTGTTATTTTCTTCATCATCTTTATTAAAATCCGACAACGCCTCATCAATTTCTCTTTTTCTTCGTCTATTATCAATGTTTCGATTAAAATTCACTAAGGGTTTCTTGTATTGTCTTCCTTGGGTCTCGTAATGCATCTCGAATTTCTTCTGCAAATTACTTTCATCAGCATGCTCCGAGTTAGAATTCAATACATCTTCGGGACTGTTACTAAATTTTTTACTCAGTTCCTCTAAATATTTGGGTGCTTTATCGCCGAATGATTGTAATCGATTGTATAATTGTGAGATTATTTCTTGTGATGATGGTATGGAATTTTCACCTAAAATTTAATGAAAAATATACTAAAAACATTGCTACATATAGGAATTTTGTATATAGGTAACAACGAATTTAAAATATTGTTATTTTAGAACAAAATTATACAATATTAATTGATTCTGCACGTGGATGCATTCTATTTGTTTAATAAATTTTTAATTTTTCAGTTTATCATTGATTTTTAAAATTTACCACATTGTGTAAATACATATTAATTTAAAAAGTCCAATGTATCCTCAAATTTAGTCAGTCATCGTCAGTTTAATTCCAACGGTTCAACGCAGAAGATGACATTTTTACTGGAAAAAATGAAAAAGAATTCTGGGATTTTGGAATTGAAGCAATTGGTCGTTACTTCGTGTACAATTTTTTGCACGTACAGTCAAAAATAATTCATAGAAAAAAATGCAAGGAAAATATGAAAAAATATTACACAAATTGTGTCTTCATAAAAATCTAAAATTTGATAATATCTGTTTATTTTAGTAACATTGCATAATTAATATTTTCGTAATTATCTTATCGGACGGTGCTTGCTTTTTTGCAAATCAAAACTTTTGTCATCGCGACTTTAACATTTGCGAAGTAAACGGAAGTGGAATACTCGTAGACAAACTATGAATCGCTGTATTCTTCAAGAACACGGAATAATTGTCAATTTTTTGACAAATAATTGGTCGGTGGTTGCTACTCTACATAGAATAGATGCATTCGGGCTCATTTTACAGCATCTTCCATGACTCTCTTTAAAACTTTATGAGACAAATTCTCAATTTTTTTTTCGCATGTTCTCCTTTAGGATTGCTAAAGTCTGTGGCTTGTTGGTTTAAGAAGTATTTATCCGGTTGATGCGTCACAACCAAGGAATCGTTGAGCAGAAGCGACCAATTATTTGTCAAAAACTTTGACATAATTATTCCACGTTCTTAAAGAATACAGCTATTCATAGTTTATCTAGGAGTATTCTACTTCTGTTTACATCATAAATGTCAAAATCGTAATGACATAAATCTTAATTTGGAAAAAAGCGAGCATCATCCGATAATATGATTTACTTTTGCGCCACCTAGCATTTACCTGGCGAATAAATATTGAAATTTCCAGTTTCATTTTTAGCAATAGTCGAATTCCTTTTGAAATGCGGATGGTCCTTTTCCTTCTGCTTTTGCTTCTTTGACTGTAACGCATCCAAGATTGTCTTCATTACTTTTGGATCGTTAAGCTCTGACGTGTCTACGTTATTTTTAAGAGTGTAATTATCTTTATTTTTCTCATGGTGAGGACTAATAATACAAGAATTGTCAATTTTCTACGCGAATAAACAAAAAGAACTAATACTCGCCTATGAAACTCCACATCTGATCTATGCCGTTTCATTATTTCAGGATCATTGGTAATGGATTCATTTGAAAGCGGTTTTTTAACGTACTGATTTTCATTCACATAAGTACCCTCTCGAATTGCTTCCATTAGTTCATCAAGTTCTTCGGAAGAATCGTCGCCTATGTATGCGCACTGATGAAGATGTCTATGACCTCGAATTACTATTAACGAAGCACCTGGCCATCTAAATGGAAATTTATGTTTGGAAGCTTATTTTTCAGTTAAAAATTACCTAACGCATGTATTGACTGTTACTGATGACCCTTTCAAGAGATAAAATCCCCAATATTCTTTAATGTCATCTTCAAGGATAAGATGACGGATCATAGTTAAAGTTTGTGAGTTACTCGATAGTTTTGGTGGTTCGGACAGCAGGAATGCATTAAATGTTGTGTTTGTTTTGATTCGTTGCTTCTGAAAAACAATTATATTCCTTTAGTTAATTCGCTTTGGATTTCAAATTTTATGCATTCAACAATGATTGAAATCGCAATATTCCATGGGAAATCGTACTTCTTTATGCAGGAAATAACAAATTAATATCAACTACATTTTTATGTTAATTGATTTTCAATAACTTTTCCGTTTTGTTATTTCTATACATTTGTCCCTACACTGGACTTGATTTTTTCTTTCATTGAATGTCAGCTTTTTTCTTTTTCAACAAAATTAAATTATTAACTGCATCAATGTAAAGAATTTATCATATTTTAATTGGAATTAATTTATTAAAATCTCTTTTCACTTTTCCTGTTTACACCTACCTCTGAGGTCGTCACTTACGTACAAATTTTATTATACACTACTCAACAGTTAAAGTGTATCGGTTTATTTGTTTAGATATTTCATGTTTGAGGATTGGTATTTAAATCAATTTGTCAATAGCTTTTTTGAACAACAACTCTTTCAACTATTGTATCAATAAGTAACTCTATAACACTGTTATCTCCTCTTTCTCGTGGTACTATTAATGGACTCGTCATGAAAGACTGTCTGTGTCTAGCTTCTTTACTTGCATGCCATTATATTTTAGCGGTTTACCTGGAAATAGCTTGGGTACTTAAAGAACCTGTTTAAGTTTCTTGAAGCTTTAATTGTTCCACTTTATCTTGCAGTCTGAATTATGAATCGGTTTTGAGCTTGTATTGTAGATATTTCTCATCTTCCTTTATTGCTCTGCGGTTGGTCTATATCGATTATATGCTTTGTTTACCACACTTTGCGTTATAGTCAATCTGAAGTCCGATAGGAGTATTTTTATGAATCTTAATATGTAATATGGTAATATTAAAAGTAAATTTTAAAAGAAAACTGCTAATATTATCTTTTATTGTTGAGCAGTGTAACAAAATTATTTTTAAATAAATGCATAATTATTCATTTTCATAAAACCTGTATCGAAAATTTAACTTTTATTCCTATAGAGCAAGTTGAAATTTATTCTTTTTTGAGCTTTATCTTTCATAAATGTCACATATTAGACCCGATTCTATTTTGTTTAATAATCGTTTTAATTTATGTTTTACAGGGTGACCCAAATTTAAATGTCGATATTTTACTAATGTGTTGTACGTTCAAGAATAGAATAAAAAGTTTATTACAACATGAAGCGAAAAATGCTTCCTAAGGTAGTTTGATAGGTCCTTGATAAAATTTTGTTTTTAATTTTTTTGATATTTTTTGTTTTTCACAACATGCACCTTATCATGTATAGTTAGTATGCTAAAAGTCGTAAACTTATAACACCTTATATTTCGTAGATATATAAAAGAAACGAATATTCAACACTCCTCTTTTGGAGGGCCGTAACTCCCTTAAAAAGCATTTGCCAACAAAAAATTGGTTTAAATTGAATTGAATTGGTTGGTAAAATATCGACATTTAAGTTTGGATCACCCTGTATTATAGGCTAATTCAAAAGAGAAAAAATAAACGTTATCAATTTATATAATCACTCGAGAGAGATGACAAGAGGAAACTAGAGGAGCTTCATGTTTGTTTTAATCGAAATCGAATATATTAAATGTTAATCCCTAAACTATTAAACATTTGTCGGAAAAACGAATGCCCATTGCACAACTGATGTCAAGAATATTAAACAAAGTCCTATTTAGTTGTTAAAACGTATTTTTTTTCCAATAATTTTGCATTTTTATTAACAAGAAGAAGTTGCATGTTCGATATATGTTTTATGGAAACTAAACATGTAACTAGGGAGAAAAATCCATTATTCTAGCATTTCGGGTACCTAAACTTTCCGTTGCGTAATATATTACGTTACGTAGATAGTTTGCTTTAATACAACAATAACGAAACGTCAAATTAATACAAGATATGCTCATGAATTGCAATTCTGCGACATTCTTACCTGACACCATGTCGTTGATACTCTGTTATCGATCATTCTCATATCAGACATGGCCAAAGGATACAATTGTGAGCCATAGACATTGTATCTTAAATATAAAGGCACCCCTAAGACCAAAGTTGGCACCACCACTCCAAGGAGACATAGCCTGATTACTCTTAAAGGACCCTTGAGACTTTTACTGGGTCTTTTCTCGTATGGTCCGAATGTTTGCAATGGAACTTCTGTTTAAATTTAGAAAGATATGTAAAAATAGTATTTTTTTTACATTTACTTTAGATTATGTCTAATTTAAACTTGCATTTAACAAAGTCGAATTTTTAAGAGATAAGATTTATCGAAAACTATTTATACTGCATTATGGAATTTGTTGATGAGTATGGTCNATATCTGTTTATTTTAGTAACATTGCATAATTAATATTTTCGTAATTATCTTATCGGACGGTGCTTGCTTTTTTGCAAATCAAAACTTTTGTCATCGCGACTTTAACATTTGCGAAGTAAACGGAAGTGGAATACTCGTAGACAAACTATGAATCGCTGTATTCTTCAAGAACACGGAATAATTGTCAATTTTTTGACAAATAATTGGTCGGTGGTTGCTACTCTACATAGAATAGATGCATTCGGGCTCATTTTACAGCATCTTCCATGACTCTCTTTAAAACTTTATGAGACAAATTCTCAATTTTTTTTCGCATGTTCTCCTTTAGGATTGCTAAAGTCTGTGGCTTGTTGGTTTAAGAAGTATTTATCCGGTTGATGCGTCACAACCAAGGAATCGTTGAGCAGAAGCGACCAATTATTTGTCAAAAACTTTGACATAATTATTCCACGTTCTTAAAGAATACAGCTATTCATAGTTTATCTAGGAGTATTCTACTTCTGTTTACATCATAAATGTCAAAATCGTAATGACATAAATCTTAATTTGGAAAAAAGCGAGCATCATCCGATAATATGATTTACTTTTGCGCCACCTAGCATTTACCTGGCGAATAAATATTGAAATTTCCAGTTTCATTTTTAGCAATAGTCGAATTCCTTTTGAAATGCGGATGGTCCTTTTCCTTCTGCTTTTGCTTCTTTGACTGTAACGCATCCAAGATTGTCTTCATTACTTTTGGATCGTTAAGCTCTGACGTGTCTACGTTATTTTTAAGAGTGTAATTATCTTTATTTTTCTCATGGTGAGGACTAATAATACAAGAATTGTCAATTTTCTACGCGAATAAACAAAAAGAACTAATACTCGCCTATGAAACTCCACATCTGATCTATGCCGTTTCATTATTTCAGGATCATTGGTAATGGATTCATTTGAAAGCGGTTTTTTAACGTACTGATTTTCATTCACATAAGTACCCTCTCGAATTGCTTCCATTAGTTCATCAAGTTCTTCGGAAGAATCGTCGCCTATGTATGCGCACTGATGAAGATGTCTATGACCTCGAATTACTATTAACGAAGCACCTGGCCATCTAAATGGAAATTTATGTTTGGAAGCTTATTTTTCAGTTAAAAATTACCTAACGCATGTATTGACTGTTACTGATGACCCTTTCAAGAGATAAAATCCCCAATATTCTTTAATGTCATCTTCAAGGATAAGATGACGGATCATAGTTAAAGTTTGTGAGTTACTCGATAGTTTTGGTGGTTCGGACAGCAGGAATGCATTAAATGTTGTGTTTGTTTTGATTCGTTGCTTCTGAAAAACAATTATATTCCTTTAGTTAATTCGCTTTGGATTTCAAATTTTATGCATTCAACAATGATTGAAATCGCAATATTCCATGGGAAATCGTACTTCTTTATGCAGGAAATAACAAATTAATATCAACTACATTTTTATGTTAATTGATTTTCAATAACTTTTCCGTTTTGTTATTTCTATACATTTGTCCCTACACTGGACTTGATTTTTTCTTTCATTGAATGTCAGCTTTTTTCTTTTTCAACAAAATTAAATTATTAACTGCATCAATGTAAAGAATTTATCATATTTTAATTGGAATTAATTTATTAAAATCTCTTTTCACTTTTCCTGTTTACACCTACCTCTGAGGTCGTCACTTACGTACAAATTTTATTATACACTACTCAACAGTTAAAGTGTATCGGTTTATTTGTTTAGATATTTCATGTTTGAGGATTGGTATTTAAATCAATTTGTCAATAGCTTTTTTGAACAACAACTCTTTCAACTATTGTATCAATAAGTAACTCTATAACACTGTTATCTCCTCTTTCTCGTGGTACTATTAATGGACTCGTCATGAAAGACTGTCTGTGTCTAGCTTCTTTACTTGCATGCCATTATATTTTAGCGGTTTACCTGGAAATAGCTTGGGTACTTAAAGAACCTGTTTAAGTTTCTTGAAGCTTTAATTGTTCCACTTTATCTTGCAGTCTGAATTATGAATCGGTTTTGAGCTTGTATTGTAGATATTTCTCATCTTCCTTTATTGCTCTGCGGTTGGTCTATATCGATTATATGCTTTGTTTACCACACTTTGCGTTATAGTCAATCTGAAGTCCGATAGGAGTATTTTTATGAATCTTAATATGTAATATGGTAATATTAAAAGTAAATTTTAAAAGAAAACTGCTAATATTATCTTTTATTGTTGAGCAGTGTAACAAAATTATTTTTAAATAAATGCATAATTATTCATTTTCATAAAACCTGTATCGAAAATTTAACTTTTATTCCTATAGAGCAAGTTGAAATTTATTCTTTTTTGAGCTTTATCTTTCATAAATGTCACATATTAGACCCGATTCTATTTTGTTTAATAATCGTTTTAATTTATGTTTTACAGGGTGACCCAAATTTAAATGTCGATATTTTACTAATGTGTTGTACGTTCAAGAATAGAATAAAAAGTTTATTACAACATGAAGCGAAAAATGCTTCCTAAGGTAGTTTGATAGGTCCTTGATAAAATTTTGTTTTTAATTTTTTTGATATTTTTTGTTTTTCACAACATGCACCTTATCATGTATAGTTAGTATGCTAAAAGTCGTAAACTTATAACACCTTATATTTCGTAGATATATAAAAGAAACGAATATTCAACACTCCTCTTTTGGAGGGCCGTAACTCCCTTAAAAAGCATTTGCCAACAAAAAATTGGTTTAAATTGAATTGAATTGGTTGGTAAAATATCGACATTTAAGTTTGGATCACCCTGTATTATAGGCTAATTCAAAAGAGAAAAAATAAACGTTATCAATTTATATAATCACTCGAGAGAGATGACAAGAGGAAACTAGAGGAGCTTCATGTTTGTTTTAATCGAAATCGAATATATTAAATGTTAATCCCTAAACTATTAAACATTTGTCGGAAAAACGAATGCCCATTGCACAACTGATGTCAAGAATATTAAACAAAGTCCTATTTAGTTGTTAAAACGTATTTTTTTTCCAATAATTTTGCATTTTTATTAACAAGAAGAAGTTGCATGTTCGATATATGTTTTATGGAAACTAAACATGTAACTAGGGAGAAAAATCCATTATTCTAGCATTTCGGGTACCTAAACTTTCCGTTGCGTAATATATTACGTTACGTAGATAGTTTGCTTTAATACAACAATAACGAAACGTCAAATTAATACAAGATATGCTCATGAATTGCAATTCTGCGACATTCTTACCTGACACCATGTCGTTGATACTCTGTTATCGATCATTCTCATATCAGACATGGCCAAAGGATACAATTGTGAGCCATAGACATTGTATCTTAAATATAAAGGCACCCCTAAGACCAAAGTTGGCACCACCACTCCAAGGAGACATAGCCTGATTACTCTTAAAGGACCCTTGAGACTTTTACTGGGTCTTTTCTCGTATGGTCCGAATGTTTGCAATGGAACTTCTGTTTAAATTTAGAAAGATATGTAAAAATAGTATTTTTTTTACATTTACTTTAGATTATGTCTAATTTAAACTTGCATTTAACAAAGTCGAATTTTTAAGAGATAAGATTTATCGAAAACTATTTATACTGCATTATGGAATTTGTTGATGAGTATGGTCGAAATATCTTTGAAAATACCTAACAATACATGATAAATATAACATGAAACTGAAAAGAATAATTTTCTAAGGAAAAAATGAAATTTTTCTTGTTCTTAACTGCATATTTCGCGTTCATCGATTTTTCGCATTAGTGCTAATTTTTCTACAACACAAATCTTGTATTTTCGTATAAAGTCTGATGTTTTAAAACAACATCTCCATACAACTAAAAATATTGAATTTTCTTATGAAGACTATTGAATAATAGGTGATAACCAATAACGTCTACTGGTTACTAAAACTGGATTTTCTGAATGATTTGATAAAAATCATATTTAGAAATGTTATTACTGCAATTTAAATGTTCTGCAGAAAATATTTACTATATTCTAGAAAATCTTTAGATAACATCAAACCGAATATAAATAAAGGATTGCAAGGACATAATTATATAATGGCATAGGTAAACTTTTACTCTTTCTACATTTCAAAATTTTTCCTTTCTTTAGAACTACTGATTTTTAAGAAATTTGTAAAATTTATATATTATATGTATTACGTTGTTATATGCTGATCTAGTTTTCTGGGAGTGTAAACCCTGATTTATTCTCCTTCTTTAATTAAAAAAAGACGTATGTTCACCTTGTAGAAAAGCGCATTACTGGGCGTTACTTTTTATTATTGTTATAAGTTGATTTACATATGTAATAATCTAACTTTTCTAGAATATAGCTGTGTAATGTTTTATCAACTGAAATAAGATAAATACTATTTTAAAACGTAAACCTCAGGGCTTTGATATGGACATTCAAGTAATAAACCATTTGATTTACAATGTTTAGTCAATTTTTCTATCTTTTCCATGTTATGTTTAGAAATTTTAAAATTTATAGAGTTTCATTTTGAGTTACTCTACGAAAATAATTCAATTAAAATAAAATTTTAATCATGAAGCCATTGATAGATTGATATTGAACAGGTGACTACTTAATAGAAGTATATAAACTTGAAAAGTTATCAAAATGCAGCTGCAAATAGATTTCGAAAAAATCGACTGTATTTCAGATGAAAATTTGCAATTTGCCTTTTTTCGTTTTTAAATTATTTTCTTGGGAATTTACAGAACTGAACGGACCACAATGAAGTACTCCCTGCAATCAGTGGATTAAACTCTAGAAAACTTATTTAATTTCAAAGGGAAAAGCAAAAAAAAATACACCTGATTAAGATAAGATTTTGAAATTTGTCAGCTCTCAAAAACGTTTTTTGTTTCAAAAACTAAAAAAGATAGGAGGGTACAGTTTGTGACATATAAATTGGCTAAAAATGTTTATCACTAGGTATGCACAGTTTTATCAAAACTAAAATTGTAAGATTTTTGCGATATTTTTTTAACACAATACCCTTTGAAAATTTCAATTGTCATTTTTTCCAAAATTATAATAAATAAATATTTTAATCCAGTGTTAGCTTGTCTAGCACAACAATAAATATCTACTATAAATGTGTGTTGATTTTAAGGTGTAACTCCAATTAAATTTTGAAAAAATCGATTTTATATCCTACAGACAAATGCAATTTACTATTTTCTCAAAATTCTGTGTTTTGGTTAGATTACATAACTGAGTGACAATGGAACGCAAAATGAAGCCTATTTCAGATCAGTGAATCGAATCTTACAAAACGTACTTAATTTTAGGCGAGAAAAAGACTTACAACACATCCTGTATATTATTTTTAAAGTTTAAAATGTCAAGTTTACCTATTACTTTTTAATTTATCTCAAATCTTATCAAATTATACATATTATAAAACTTTACTTATTATATTTTGTCAAAATTATTTGGTAAGATCAAAGTAAAAAAAATAATATTTTGTTAGTAGGCCCTAATATTACGACATTTGTTTGTAAGGACAAAAAAAATACATTCTTACAAACAGAACCACAGTTTAAATTAGGGATGTAAATTTTTTAATGAATGTAACATTTGAAATATAAAAAGAAAACGAAAAAAAAATATTTTGTTCTACCTTCCAGTACAACTTGATGCTCCTTCATAATAACAATCCAGCCCGAAATTCCAACATTTAAACAAATCACGTAAAATACATATGCAACACTGCCGTTTTCTTCTAAATAAAATACGACTTTGTCTTAAAACGAAATTGAAGCAACTCTTATCTTGTAGACGATGCGTAATTTATCTTTCTTGTTTTTGTTTGAAAACAGATATTAGGTATTGTTATTTTCTATTTAATTAAGTATATTCTATTTGAAAACGTATAGGGCTGCGATAGAACCCAATTTCGATGAATTCACGACGGAAACTGGCACTACTTTGTACCCCCGGTCTGAAAGACAAATAACAATTTATTATTTTGAAACGTAAATTGCTACGGTTTGAATTTATTTTACCGTAATTTATTAAAATAAAATACAAATTAACAATAATACATATTGCTTTCACCTCGCATGGACATAAACATTGAATATTTATCTTAAAAATGGTAATTAATCACGCGTTAATCGATAAATCGTATGAGTTTAATCGCGTGCTTAAATTTTTTTCGGTAAGAGGCACTTTTGGATGTACACGATCTGAGCATCAATGAAGAGTCAATATCAGACTATATTATAATATAGCACCATTCCAAATAAAAGTTCGAAGATAACGTTTTACTGCTAATTGAAAACCAATAATTGCTATTGTGATTACAGTATGATATCCAGGACCGTTCCTAATGCTTTTGCCGCCCCCTATTTTAAGATGTACCTACACAAAATATTCTTGATAGGTTTATCTCTTATCAAAACTAAGTTGTTAATGAAAATATATTTAAAAAAATCCCAAAAATACAATTTGTGATACATACATAGTTATCTTTTCAATACATAATTTTTTTTTGATAATATAGGAGTACGCGCTACTTACTATGTAAATAATTTTTTCTCATGAATTTTTCCGGTAATTTTTTAAATTTAGATTTTTTTACCATTTTACCGTCCCCCGAATGTGCCGCCCCGTGCAAGTGCACGTCTTGTCCCCCTGCACGGTACGGGCCTGGTGATTTCCATAATGATACAACAGTTTTTTCATAAAACCAGTTTCATAAATTCAATATACGATATCCGTAAAGCAGCTCTTTACAAACCAAATCCGTCATAAGTCTTTTTACACACCAAATCTGTCATAGTAATCATGGAACCACATGGAACTTTCGATACAAGATTTACGAATAACAGCGAGAGAATCTTGGGAGTTATTCGGCTGCAATAAAAATTGAGCTACATCCAACTAGATTCCTCTTTGTATAATATACATCCAGACATTTATCAATATCATTGAAAAAAAAACATTTTCGAAACGCACTTCTATTAGTTGATTTCGGAACGCACTTCTGTTGAAGACGTAGACAGTTGGCAGATATATGTCACAAAGACATCTTAACATTAGTCATATGTTATGATTACTACTTTTTAATTTGTGAACTTTATATAGGAAATTATATTTCAAATTTATTATATATTTTTCTCGAACATTGGATACGCACAAGTTAAGGTACATGAAATCCTTTTTGCACATTCCGTACATTGTACCATAGTTATCAAACAAAGATAAAATTTATTAATTTTATCCTTTTATATTACATATTTTTATTACATATGCTAATTACACGAATGAACTCATGCTATTTTTGAGTAACTGTTATTTGATAGCATGCTACTAGCAAGTGTAACCGAGAGAGCACACTATAGACTAGCAAGCAAGCATGCCTTTGTAGCTTGCGTAGGTTGCAAACCATGTAGGTATTCTATTAATCATAAATTATACTTTCAGGATATTCAGTATGAAAATATAACAGGGAAATTTAAAACCCTTAAACCAAACATTTCCAAAAAATAGTGATAAGTCATGTCGAGAAAATATAACAATAGTGTTACAAGAGGAGCAACATCTCGCTTGAGACAGGATTATTTACGTTTAAAGAAAGATCCTATTCCATATGTTATTGCTGAGCCCTTAGGCAATGATATTCTAGAATGGTACTTTTAAAGTATATATAGTTTCTTTAAATTATTCATAAATTAAATTTTTTTGAAGGCACTATGTTGTAACTGGTCCAGAAAACACACCTTATGAAGGTGGATATTACCATGGTAAACTGGTATTTCCAGAAGACTTTCCATTCAAACCTCCTGCAATCTATATGATTACACCTAACGGACGTTTCCGCACAAACAAAAAACTTTGCTTAAGTATTTCAGATTTTCATCCAGATACTTGGAATCCGGCTTGGAGTGTTTCAACAATTCTAACTGGTCTTCTAAGTTTTATGGTAAAATATAAACAATTCTTTTTTAAAAAAACAATTATAGTATGTTTGTTTGTAGTTGGAAAGGAGTCCAACCCTAGGCAGTATTGAAACTACAGACTTTGATAAACGTCAAAGTGCATATCATTCATTAGCGTTTAATCTTAAAGACAAATTGTTCTGTGAATTATTTCCTGAATTAGTGGAACAAATAAAAGTAGGTTTATTGGTGAAAATTATTTGTATAAATTTAAATAAATTTGAATTTTTCAGCTTGAGTTAGAGAAACGAAATAATACTGCGGAAAATATAACGACTGAAGACAGTCCAGTCACGATTACAACGCGCTCAAGTTTACAGTCCTGCTTGACAAACTTATGTGTAATTGTTGGATTTGCAGCATTTGCTTTTACGGTAAAATATGTAATGAAAACGACAATGTCGGAAACGGAGGATTAAATATTTGATTAATATTGAATTTTAAGTTATTTTTCAAATACGAAGCATTTCAATTAATTGTATAATATTAATTTATTTACGTTAAAATATAAAAATTATATTAAATCAAATCAATTGTCTATCACTATTAAGAAATAATTAAAAAAAAACATAAGTATTTTCGTAAAATAGAAATTATAATTTCAGAGTAATATCTAAAATTTAAGGATAATGATTCTCTTTAAAAAGCACTCTATCAGGTCATATACCCATATAACCAATAATATTTATAAATAACAGCGCAAAATGCTTCTATCATGAATTGTTCATAAAATTTTAATTTTACATAACAATGGTATTTGCAATCACATCCATAAAATAATATTTTGTGTCATTTTGTACATAATTATCTTAATCCGTGCTATCATCGTCATCGTCGTCAATAATAATTGCACTTTTGTCATCAGTTGATAGTTTTTTACGTCCCAAAACTGATTTTACATTAGTTTTTTTGTGGAACCCCATTTTTCTTTCACTGCTTCAGAGGAAGTCATCAAAATGGAATAAGACGATTTTCCTTCACCTTCTTTACTGTGATGGATGCCATAGAGAAAATAGACCAGTATTCCTGTTACAAATCTGATTACAAGAACCAAAATAGCATAAATTTAAAAAAATTACCTAACACCATCCATACGAAGAATCTAAGCCAAGTTAAAATATTTAAATGTACCATAAACTCTATGTTGAATAATATACTCAAAGCTGGAATAACTGGAACCATAGGTACTTTGAAATGGAGCGTTGCACTATTTTGATGATGAGCGTGAATTACAAAGAGACCTTTAAAAACAGTATTTTGAAAACAATACGAATATTTGTTGTAGCAGTCCTACTTCCAATCATGACTAATATGAAGAGATTTGCTAATATCACACTCCACCAAATGCCACTTTCTAGATGTTTTAATGATGTTTGAAGTAAGGTGCACAAGGCGCAACTAAAAATTGTGAAGACGAAAACTGCTCCTGTTACCACATTGCCCGGTTCACAATTGCCAAATATCGGACCCATCCTAGAATAATATCTTTACATTTCTTGACATTTATTCTTAATACTTACCAGCTGTATTGAACACGTAACGTGCCTGTTAAATTTATCATTTCTGAAGCAGGAGTAGTTAGTTCTGAGGTTGATTGTGATATTTCCGAGCCTGGAGTGGTGGCTGGTTTAGATGCAGTCATTTCAAAACTGGGCCTATATTTTTTTCCAATTTAGCTTTGCTACGCATACAGTGTGTTTTGGACTACATATTTGTTTAATAGATCAGTCACCACTTTGTTAAGAGTAACAATAGTGTTTTAACTACAATACTACGATTAAAATGCGTACCTGTATCTTAAAATTATTACACTAGCACTGACAATTGTGTAAGCCAGCAATGTGCCAATTGACATGAACTCGACTAACTTTTCCAAGTCAAAAAGTAAAGCGATTACGGCAGAAGACAGTCCCGAAATTACCAAATTAATTAAAGGTAATTGTGTTTTTGTATTTATGTTTCCTAAAATATTACCAATTATTTGTATATTAAGGTACCTTATATGAATACCTAAGAATCCGAATAACAGACCATCAGAAGCCATTGCATACATACATCTGGGCAAAGAAAACAAAGAACCAAAAAGAGTGGTAGTCATACCACAAATTGCCCCCAATGACACCACATATTTCGCCCATGGTTGTCCTACATATGCAAAAGCATCAGGTAAAGCAGCACTAAAACAGGTACAGTAAAATTTAGTTCAATATAGCTTGAAATCTACCTTGGATTAATATCGTAAAATGGAACAAGAAGAGTTAGAGCCGCACTGACCAAAATATATCCTACAGTGACGATAGCCATTGAGATAATTGTGGCAATTGGAATGGAAAATGAAGGATTTTTAGCCTCTTCTCCAGATGTTGCGATACTATCGAAACCGACAAAAGCATAAAAGCAAGTGGCAGCACCTATGTTAAGGTTCAATGGAAGTTTGCTCGATTGTTAGAATTCATAGTTACCAGCTATCACACCACTAAATCCGTAAGGCAAAAAGCCGCCGTTTGCGGACCAATTTTCTGTATTAGCATAATAGAAACCTATTACTATAATTACGCCCATGACCGACAAGTTCATTATTGTTAAGATACTGTTCACTATTGTGGATCCTTTAACTCCAATACCTGATAAGAGAAGATCATTTACATGCCATTTATATGAATTTGTTAAAAAAAATTCACCCAATAGTACAGAATAAATAAGACACACTGAAAAGGCTAAAAAATCTGGATATTTTCCTAATAGTTGCTCGTGCATTTCTCCAGTTATACCCATGGTGGTATTACTTATAATTCCTCCAAACAATGAATCAACGTATCCGCTCCAAGCTCTGGCAACTGATGCAGCTCCTTAAATTCTCCATTTGATTATAAATGGGCAATTTTTTGGAAGTGCCTTACCAATCATATGTTCTAAAATAATATTCCAACCAATTACAAAAGCCCAAAATTC
This sequence comes from Hypothenemus hampei, assembly GCA_013372445.1. Lineage (NCBI taxonomy): Eukaryota > Metazoa > Arthropoda > Insecta > Coleoptera > Curculionidae > Hypothenemus > Hypothenemus hampei. Next base: position 843,212 of record JABRWK010000022.1, on the reverse strand, counting down.
TCCAATACTGATATAAGTGTACACATAGGCGGATCCAGCTTTTGGAATTCTAGTACCGAATTCTGCGTAACAAAGAGCAGAAAGTAAACATGCAATTCCAGCCAAAAGAAAAGATAGAATAATTCCAGGCCCTGCTATGTCTTTAGCTACTGTCCCAGTTAGAACGTAAATTCCTGCACCTACCATATGGCCTACACCTACAGAAATCAATTACGTTTATATGGGAAAAAATGAGTAATGAAATCTTACCAAGTAACGTGATGTCAAAGGTGTTTAAACAACGGTTTAATGGAGTTTCCATTATGTCAGAGGGCAATTGTTTTGTTCGATTAATTTTTGTGCAAATTCCTGACATGACGTGTTTTAAAATTAGCTTTCTGGAGCTGGGCATCTTCAGTATTTTGAAAATTTGTGCAACTCTAAAATTGTTTATCTCAATTTTTTAACTCAAACTAGAAGAAAACCTAATTTATATATGTGTTGGTTCCATATGGACACTTAAAACTTGCAGAATACTTGTAGTTTAATGGACTTGATACTTACGGTAAATTGTAAAATGCAATATAGAAAACAATAAATTGAAAAAATTAGTTTCAATCGAAAAATCACCTTAAAAATTATGCTTAAATGTGTGAAGTTGATTAGGGAAGTACTTTTTAAACTGAGAAAATCGAAAGTCTGATATGCGCATGCTTTTGAAAATCGATTTTCACCTCTTATTAAATATGAAAATTATGACTGTCCAGAATTTCCAGAAAAGTGATGTACGAAGTACGTTCAAATATCAACTAGAATTTTACAATTTTTATTTCGACAAAAGTCATATGCTCCTCAATGATCCATTTACTGTTTTCAAATCAAGGAAAAAATCATTCTATATTGAATGTTTTTGGCTGTTCAATCAGTTCTGGATAAAATTCTACATAATTTCATCATTCACATATATGTATGTATAATGCTTTTCAAAGCTTCTTTTCAGATGTTTAAAGAAATGAAAATCACATGGAAATAAATCAAAGTCAATGCAATTTAGCCCAAAGGTTTTTAATCAGTAAAGCAATATGAGGACGAGTGTTATGATGAAAGAGCATGACGCTTCTTTTTCACGTTTACGTTTTTATGTACAAAAAGCATGTATTAACTTTTTCAGGCAGTAATAAATAGTATTAATGATTTTATGCTCAGAAGAAAAATCGGTAAAAGTGTGACCTTTTATGCTCCAAAACACCAAAACCTTTTCAGTTGGAAGAACAATTTTGGCGATGTTTTTAATGAGCAAGTTGCTCAGAAATATTAAAAGTATTTCCATCGATACTTAACTCCGATAGTCCAAGGGTTTTTATACTTGACGTTTTAATCAGAATTGTACTGAGCATCTTCAACATAACCAATGAGGTAGATTCTGAAGAGACTATGAAAACCGTGAAAGTCTACAAATTTTTTACTCAGAAATGCTTCTCCTTGTTATTCACATCTCTATTGAAGCTCAGTTCACAAGTTAAACTCTTTTTCTGTATTTGCCCTAAGGAAAACAATTTGAAAATCTATCTAAAACATATTTTTCTAAACAATTGTGGACATGTCGAATAATTTAAACTAATATATGTTTAAGAACGAATATTTTGAATGTTGCTATCTCAACATATTAAAAAGAAGTTAAAAAAGAAGAAGAAAAAAATATTAACTGCATCCCATCTAGAATGCATCAAATCAATGGCCATGAAGAGGCTCATATATAAAACGACTCCGAAGATAAACCTGAAATAGCAACTAAAGTACCCGTAAATAGCTCGTAAGACTGTCTTTTTCGTCAAACGAGTCTAAATTTAAACTATAATTACATATAGCAAGAAGAATCTTGTCGTAAAACTCCTCTTAAAAGCAGAATAATTATGCGTTTAGAACGGATAATTGTGTGTTTAGCCTTATTTGTAGAAACTGCAAGTAATAATTTCGTTGAACTGGTATGGACGCAGCAAAACAGCTAAATGAAGATGATGTTCAGCTTTTTTACTCTTGGATATTCCTGAACCTGAACGGAAATGGCGAATAGTTTGTACATAACGACTGATGGCTAGGCGTTATAATGAATAAAATACACGAAGCCAAATCAAATGAAACCTTTAAAAAACGTTAATTAATTTTTCGACGTAGTCTCCATTACGTTCTATATGTTGCGAGTACTTAAATACTTGAAGAAATAATATCTTTTCGTCATGAGCATGCGTCGCTTGAATCACTTACTTCATCATTCTAAAATTTTTTGTTACTTAAGTGGAACAAAGACATTCGCTTGGGGTTTAAGACGGTTTTTCGGGAGTTTATTTGTAACAATAACGGCACTAGCTTTGTAGTGGTAGTATTTTAGTTTTAGTTTCAGGTTGATAATAGTGTATTCAGAATTTCTTTCCGCAGGACACCTTCTGCTGCGACATTTATGTCCTTTTAATTTTCGTTATTGAATTTGTTCTTCCATTCATACACATGCTGGAGTGACAATGATGAATATTAATAGGTTTTACTTCTTTGCTGTGCAAGAAATGAACGCTAACACTCCAGAGTGCAGTGCTCTCGTGGAGTTACTGTTTGTATCACTCACCCAATTACTATTCTCATTATTCTCTGACACAATATTTCTGGCATTTTCTCAGACGCGATTCCAAGATTGTTGAATTTTTTAAAGCACTTGTGAAATTTTTATTTGATTCTGCCTCGTATATTTTCGTAAGCATCTTATTTTTATTTTCTATAAATATAACATAGCTTTCAAATTATTTATGATATGAAAAAAAGTTTGTTAATTTATACAAAAACCTCTTCCTAATCATTATCTTGAGGCTGTTTTCAAAATTATGAAGGAATTTATTTAAATTAGATCTGCAGGTAACCGGTCAATTACCCCTCGTCAAAGAATGTTTATATCGACTGATCTGCATAATTGAGTATCTCGTGGCATGACCGGACAGTTTCAAAAAAAAAAATTACGAATTATTTTTATGAAAAATATTTGAAATTCATGATTGCGAGCGAAAATGTGAGAGAATTTAGGTTTTTTTCAAATTTCCAAAAACACATATTCAATTGCCAAAAGAATGAACTTCGGTTTTGGAGGGCAATTCTAAATTCCTAAAAATTAGATGTCAAACACCTATAAAACTGGTTTTATTTTTGGCATTCTTCAAATATTTTTGTCATTGGGAAACATTTAAACATAAAAATTACAGTAAATTACGTCCCAATATAATTTATTAAATTTTTATAAACGATTATTTAAATTTGATAACGATTAATAACAACTAATTGAGTCTCTGTTGGTTTTCTATCTTTTCGATTCGTACATCCTTTGCAGTAGCTAGTCTCAAGACATAATCAAACCTCAAAAATTCTCTTCCATTGGTCTCCTTGATTTAAAACATATTTCATCTCACTTTCTGCATAAAATAGATATCACTCATAAAGTGTAATGTATATTCTTGAGGTGATGCTTAGGAAATTACCACTTACTTTTATGAGCTGCAACAGTTGGAATATGTATATCTGGATCCAGGAGAAATACTATTCGCATCATAGATGTCGCATTAATGTAAGTGTTGTCCAATGGAATTCGTTATTTAGAATCGAATAGAATACAGGGCGTTTCAAAACTAAGTGACTTAATTTTAAGAGCAGATTCCTGACATTTTTCTGAATAAAAAAGTCCTTTTCCATTTTTTAATCAGTTGCCCCATTTTCAAACTACAGCCCCAAACGTCTAGCCAATAAGAACGCACCAAGACTATTTAAAATTGTCAGTATTGCCATATATATATATTTTTTTCAAATTGTGTCAGATTTTTAATTGTCAACTTTTTTGTTGCTAAAGTCCGTTCGCGTTAAGAATAGACTGCTGGGTGGAGCTAAACCGACCTGACTTACACTGTAAAATATGTCGATATTTTCACTTTTTAGAATATTTTTAATAGAAATGGCCAATTATGATCCGTATGTTATTACTTAAACATCAAATCGAAAAGTACAAGAAAAAAAATACATAACAAACTTTAGTA
>JABRWK010000022.1:823201-835460 GCA_013372445.1 Hypothenemus hampei | reverse complement strand
AAAAAAAAAAAAAAAAAATAACGAAAACCAATGATAACTGAATTAAAACGAAACAATTATGAAACGTGTAATTGTTAAAAATCACTAACAAATTGGCTCTAATTGAAGTAGTAAATTCCACAGTATATTGATCTGAAGCATATTATGTATTCAAGATTTATTTATTTCTTTGCTTATATTTTAACAAATTTGAATAGTTGCATATTAATTATATATCGTCACTCTAGAAGAATAGTGATACAACTCAAAAAATTGCAATTTTAGCAAATGAGACTTGAGGTTTGAGATTTTTTTTTTGTTTGTTTAAAGTTTTTTAACAGGAATACTAGTACAAGTCCAAATTATACTTCATGTATGGTCTTTTTTTTAATAAAAAAAAAAAGCCGTTCTAATTCTTCAAAATGTCACAGAAGTATTATTATTCATAAATAGTTACACCTTCCCGGTAATCTAAAAGAACTATACTACTCTATTATTTCTGGGCACAATCGACGAGTTAAACATGTGAAACTATTCCAAGATAATAAATTACTATTTCAACTATCTGCTGGTATACATAACTCAAAATTGCCGGTTTTTGAGTTGTGTCATTATATTTCCAATGATGATATGTTTTGTTAACTAATACATATTACAATTTTCACTATTTCATCTTATCCAGTGTTACGTAATGTTTCTAAGTAATAATGAGAATTTTTACTGATGCCCTTTTACTTTGTCAAACGATATATCTTGTTCTGCATTCAAAAAGTGTTTAGTAGTACTTGACAAAAGTGTTGAAAGCTTTAAGAGAAATAACAATTGAACCAAATACATTGTTTGAACAAAGATAGATAAGGAAGAAAAAAATACAAGAGAAAACTCGTAAAAAATTTGCATAAAAAAATTATTTTATTCATTTTTTATTATAAAAATCACTTAAGTATTAAACTTTCAATAAATCACCATAGCTATTTAAAAAGTATTTACAATAAATATATGTTTATATACAGAATATATTTATTTCGACTTGAACGGATACTTATATATATACTTATATAACCTTAACTATTTAAGTTATTTCGTATTTTAGTTTTTTTTAATTGTCAACTACAATTAATTTGTAAAAGTGTATCTCAAACGGCCCCCAATCTAGGTACTTTGAACTTTAAGGTGAGAAGTAAAATAATCATACATGTCTTTAAAGAACTCCAAATATGTGTAGGTACATAATCCAAACTATAAAGCACATATTTTGTGTATTAATAAATGTTATATACTTATACAGAGTGTCCCACCAGGAAGCACCATTTATTATGTTTTCTTTTTTATTTTTTATCATAACACATTTGGAGTTTACAGAAATTTATTATTAGACTCGATAATTTAAATTACAAATTACAATTTATTGCGTTTAATGTGTTGTAAAGCTACAAAAAAATCCTACTATATGTAAGTGTATGACTATGTATTACTTTCAGATCACTGCTAATAAAAGACTGAGTGGCATTGTAATTTGCAATAATATTGCACTGTTACTATGCAGAGAAGTTATATCGTTAACGAATTGTTTGTTAATTATTAAAATTCGTGAACATTAACACTACATTTAAAGACAAGTGATGTCTATTTATACACAATCTACATTATATAAAATCACAACAAAACATTTCTTTTTATATTTTACGTTATTTACTTCGCTTATCACCTAATTTAATAAGTCTTCTGAAATACAATTGAAATTCAAAAATTTTCCCTATACAACATTGCCCTACTAAGACTATCTGTTCTATCTAAAATGGATAATCTATAGTGTATAGCACAGATAGTGTTTGTAGGGTATAATAGCGAATAATAAAAAGTGTCCGTTTATTGTTTCGAGCCTCTAGGAAGCAAAGAAAGCGCTTGGTGCGGATTTAGTTATTTTACCTTCACAATCAAGTGCTACTCTCACTCGTACATGCAGGATAGCCGAAACGAATTTATTCGATGCTTTATAGGAAATGGTAACTGTTTAATCATGCTTAAAATGTTGTTATTGTATGTCACTTGATATGTTGGAAATTAGCACATCAGCAAAATAACTAATTAAAATTTTTTAGATATATAAGATCAGCGGTCACTAGCATGCACTTAATATTAATAATTTTAGGATTCAAACTACTGGAAAGACAAAGTTATGCGAAAAATACTATGTAAGCTCTGGATAAAATTTACGTAGCGTTCAATTTTTACAATATACTGGCCTTTAATTAATTTAATTACAAGTTTCCAACATATACAGAACGTTCTTCATAAGCTCTATAAAAATCAACAAAGTGCATTTTTGTTTGACGAACAAGACAGTTCGAACGGAATCGGCAACGTCAAGTTACTCACAGATTATGTTTTTGTTCGACGAACAAATCGTTAAATATGTGTGCTGTGGTGGCGACATTTTCAAAGGTTCAAAAAAGAAAAAGACACGGTAGGAAGGAATGAACGATGAAATGACTTTCAAGCGAACAATTATTCTTGTTTTTGATCTATTGAAGGGATTTAATAAACGAGAAACCGGAGAACAAATAAAATTTAAATAAATAGTGTTAGAATTATGCTATTGCAATGACTTAATTATGCTCAACGTAAATATTTTCATCATTCTGTCTGATTGAAAACATACCACACACTTCTATTTTGCATTACAAAGTCTTTATAAACGTTCCCTTCGTCATGCAAATATTAGAGGACCAAAAAAATAAATATCTTAAAATAACTTAAGACTAATTGTATCAAAAATTGAGTTTCAAATTAAATCAAAAAAAAAATTCAAATAGTAAGAAACTATGCAATTTTAAATAGAAACTAATAACTACAAATTAAGGCTCTCTTTGATGAATTTCCTCATAGTTGAACCGACAGAGGTTCCACTGGAAGGACCAGATATAGATGAATTCAATTTAAATAGGTATGGTTGAACGTCAGGAAAGGATGTGTCAAAAACTAAATCAACCTCACTTCTAGATGGCATTTTCGGTATGTAATCTTGTCGATTCATTACTTCAGTTATATACAAAATTTTCTCAGTTAAATGATCACCTACCCGTTCACGGCACAATTGTCTTTCGCCCTCATTTTCCAAACTAATCAGCTGCAATCGAACAGTCCACACTTCCCATGGAATACAATCGGGTTGAAGAAACAAATAACGACCGGGTTTACGTTGAAAAAATTCCAAAGTTATTTGTCCGACACCGCTGGACTCGTTGCTTCTCAATTGTTCCGAAAAATTACTGATTTCTTGTTTTACTTGACGATTGAGAGTATTCGATGAGCAACAAACGTATGTTAAATCGATAAAGTCGCAATCAACATCAGTAAAACCCACAGAACTCACTGAATAGCTGCTTTCGTTACTGTATAAAAACTTTCCTAAACTTCTATGAAAAAGGACAGTGTGAAATATGCTAGCGACCGCCTCGTCCGCTTGTCTACCTTCTACAGTAAGTTCAAATAATTGAGATCGGGCATTCATAATTACTTAATTTTCTTCCTTTTTTTCAAATAACAAATCGACAAAATGGCTTATATCACACAATTAATCACAGATAAACCTGAGTAATAAAAAAATCCTATTTTTTCTTTTTTTGTTTTTGGTTTGACTCTCACTAGTTAAGAATACAAATATAAACTTGATTTATCGTGTTTTTTTGTCACATATGACACGATGAAAGAAATTGATGACGACTAAATTGTAGTCTAATATGTCATACCCAAAAATCTGGGTGACTTGCATATAGTCCAAGTGGTGCTGCTTGAACAGACTGAAAGCGCTCCAATTGACTTTGGCACTCCAGTAAGATAACTATTTCCACTTGACTTTTTAGACCAACAGGACACCAGAAAATCTACAATAATTTTAAAAATAAATTTTGATTTACTGTTTTTTTTTAAGTAGTAAGGATTAGTATGTATGAACAAAACATATTTTATTTTTAACTTTTCACAGAAACTTAATTATTAAAAAAAAATCAAAACCAATCAAGTTTTCACATTTTTCAATGAATAACAATGTTTATTTTCACCCAAGTAACACGCATTAGAGCCGATAAACTTTTGGAGGGCGTCTTAATTATTGAATAAAGCGGTCTAATGTTAGTAAAACTTAAATAATAAATAAACCACAACATTGCCCTACCCACCTAATAAATAACGTGAAGTTAAAATAGATTTAAAAAAATACGAATTAGCTACATTTACACTTACCTAACTACAAAGCAGATACTTATCCAGCTGAATCAGACTTTCAAATTGTAAAGCAACTCTTACAATTATGTAACATAAATTTATTAGTTTGTCAACTGAAAAGTTGTGTCACTAACTACAAGTACTGCCTTCTTTAGTGTATTTTTAATTTGTAACTTTTGGTTCCTTTTTCTTCTTACTTATCTAAAACAAAAAAAATATTCAGGGGGATTTAAAATAAGTGTAACAAACAAACTTTGACAACTTGTTGTGGACCTAATTTTGACAAAAAAAAATGTCATACAAACAAACCTACGTTCTAAATAAAACATACAATGTTCAATTTAAAATAACATACCTACACGATGTCTCGCAAAAATAATAGGAGTTTTTAGATATAGGATAAAATATACATCGTATTATGTTTAAAACTTCGTATTTATTGAAAATAGGTTCTATTTGTCTCGTTTAGTATGACCAACTAATGAATGCGTAGATTTTACGTATCAGTTTTCGTTATATTTCTCAATACGGCTGCTTGAATGGTTGGAACATATCATCACAAAACGCTCTCTTCACCTTACTTTTCACTTGTGGTAAAAGAAAATAGTCACGTGGTTATAGATCGGACGAATGGGATGAGTGGTCAATGATAAATTTATTTTTTATTCATGATTTTACGAATTTTTAAGGGTTTTTAAAGTGATGCATTATCGTGAAATGAAAACAACTGTATTCTCGACAGATATTCGGATCTATCTCGAATAATTCTCAACCACAAATTATGTAAAACGCCTAAATAGTAATCTCCATTATCAATTTGATCTTCTGGAACAAATACTTTATATACATATATAATATCTTTTCAATCAGAAAAAGTAATCAACATTGTCTTAATTTTTTACTTATGCAACGCAATTTTTTGGGTTTTGGTATATCTTTCGGCTTCCATTCATTGCTATTTTAATGCTCAATTTCCGAGTTATATTTGACGACATCAAGAAAATTTGGATCGTTTTCAGCAATTTTAATGATATCTTTACAATGCTCTACACAACCTATTTATTGGTTTTCATTTAAAATATGCGGAACAAAACGTGCACCGAACTTTCTACTGCCCAAATCTTCGATTAAAATTCTCCACATAGTGTCTTTACTTGTATTTAAGTCTTTTGTCAACATTCTAAACAGTGGAATTTCAGCACGTCTTTTAGTTTTGAACTTCTAAAGTTTTGGATCGTCAATTAAATCATCACGATCATTTTTAAATCATCTATACCACTTATAAACTTGTGTACAACACATACAATCACCACTATCTGATTTTTTTAAATAATTAATATGCCCCATTATACTTTTTTCCCTAAGTTTAAAACAAAATTTAATATTTGTTCTTTGTTCCATTGTGTTTTTACGACATAAAACGATCAAATATACTGTCATTAAACATGTTCTATGATTTAAATTAACATTTCAGTTTTTTTTACGACATACCATGTATGTGTGGTTTATATCTCAGAAATTATTAATTTTAAAATTTCTATGTTAAAAGATTTACAAGAAACAATTTACAACTTTCTGATAAGTTTTTGATATCCGAAGGAACTCCAATATGAAAAATTTTCATGATCGTTCTGTATCTAAAAAACAAAAACTGTTAAGGAGAATCTAATTCTGTTATCTTTTGTTTTATAAAAATAACACGGCCTCCCGAAAACTGAATACAGTGTACAATTATAATATAGAGTCTTTGACAACTGAAGTTAAAGACTTTATGAAAAGTTAGCTGCTTATTTGTATACTCATTTGACAACTAGATCTATGTTCTCTACTTTTCTCATTATAAAACTTAAATCCCTTTTAGTTCTATAACTAATCGTAAGTGAAGTAGGGCTTTGATTCATATATTTTTTGGTTAACATTACTTCCACAAGTTGCCAAAGTTTGTTACTCTGATTATAAATCATGCTGTGTAATAGTTAATAACATATTTTAAAAAAAATAAATGAATTTCATACTGCATATTACTTATGATCATACAGGTTTCGATACACTACAAAAGTATTCCTACATAGATATACTTGAAAAGAATAATAGAAGGTCTTCACAACCCACACACTATGAAAAGGTATTGATAAATATGTAATAGGCATTAACTATTTACAAGACAACAAAACTATGTCGTTTTTATGGCAACGAAATTTAATATCTATTCATATTGCAATTATCATTACAAAGTTCCACGTTAAAAAGTTTAAACACTTCTAAACAAGAATTTTTGCAAGAAACTTTTCATGAATTGCCCCCGAATTTACACAGTCGTCATATTTGTTGAGTTTATTGCGTTTTATACATCATACACAAGGCGAAAATTGATAATTTTAATAAACTCTCTCATTACAATGATCTTTGATAGTTAAATGAAGGCAAAATACAACAGGTAAAACGACCTTGCCATAAAGCAAAATACATATTAATAAACCGAGCACTTAGAGCCTTTGTAGCAGCAGGACCGACTTACACATGCTCTAATATATCTGAAGGGCCTTATTCATGGTTTCTCGACAAATCAGAGTTAAATATTAAGACAAACTAATGATTAGGTACTCGAATTGAGATTGAACAAACTGTTTAAAGGTCTTTTACATGGTCAGTTCAATGATCAATTTCTAAATTGATAGATCAAATCATCAAGTCAAGTTACAATTTCAGTTTTCATCAACATGTTCAGAATTAGTTCCTAATTTAGATAGTAGTTTTTCGTATTACTTAACTGAAACGAATTCATAACTGAGCTGACTTTGTAAATAGCTCTTTACGGCTTTAAGGCTTCTTGTTTGAGCTATCTGTTTCTTGAAAAACTGAAACTGAACTGACCGTCTAAAAGAAATTCTACTTTGTCACTGGAAGTACCTATATCAAATCGGTTTTCAATACTTCTGTACACGTGTCTGGCCGAAATTAAAGAGAATTTTTATCTGATTGTTTAAAACCATTTTAAAATTTGGGACTCAACAAATTTGAAGGTTAGTACGATAAAAAAAACTAGGTCCTAACTAAAAAGTTAAATCTTTTATGGAAACTCCTACCTTTTAAGGAAACTTTTAAATTGTCATAGATTTCGTAAAAATCAGCTGTACTTATCAATCAAGTAGTTGTTCAAAGTTATTGTCTTTGCAAAAAAAGCTTTTAGGTTCTAAATTCAGGCAAGAAGAATTCCGTTAGAACGCTGTTTNATTCAGTGTATCTCCATCCACCTCTGATACCTTCAGTAATAAAGGAAGAAAATACACTCAGTGCTAAAGAGTGCAACCAGTGGAAATCGCTATTAGATTGATTGATTTTTTATTTTTTTACAAATAAAACAAGATTTTTCCATTAATTTTTTTAATTTCAATATAAGTTTTAGCAAAAATTAGAAACTTTTAAAATTTTTAAATTCTGCCAATTCTATGTTCCACAAACACATCACAAGTTATTTATAGCGTTTTTCTTTGGTTGCACTTTTTGGCACTGAGGGTATTGCCATCTTTTATTATTGAAAGTATCAGAGAAGGATGGAATACACTCAGTGCCTAAAAGTATAACCAAAGGAAAAGGCTATTAAATTTACATATTTGATGCCATTAAAATTTTAACTTATACAAGTGCATTAATGAATAAGTAAGTCCTTTCTAGAAAATATAAAGGATTATTTTATGTAGCTTTTCATCTGTTTACTGTTTTTCTCGTTATGCATAGACATATTATGTTTATGGTCATCCATAATATATGAGTTTTATGTACCTACATTGTCATCTATACATAGAGAAGTAAATATTCTTATTGGGCTTGAAATTAAATTATCATTTTTAAGATATGAAGATTCGCAATGAAATTATATTTTTCCTGATGTGCAATAGTTTTAATTTTGGCATACGGAATACCAGTTTGGTTATTTGACAGGATTGTTCTCATTTCTATATGCCCGTTACTCATGACGTTACATGTCATATTTTTGACGGAAATTGAATCCAAACAATTGTGTTTTTGGCATTTTGATTTTGTTTCGTATTCCTAATTTTTTACCATATTTTTCTTACTTCTTTAAATAATTTTACAACAGTCTTTTGTACCGAAAATATCTTTATGAGATCTTCGCTTAATTTTTTCATATTTGTTTACATTAAATTTTAACCTTAAACAGCGGGCTGGTACATTATACTAATCTTGTGCTTACTAGTATTTTGATAATTTTTTTTAGGAATAATTTTTCTACTAATAAGTAAATTTTATTAATTTAGTGTTATATCAGTCAAGACTTAAAAAGTAAGTTGCCTGTGATGATTGGAAAAGTTAGAATAACATGATTTATATTTATTGACAAATCCTGCTGCTTTAACAGATTATACAGAGCAGCAGGATTTGTCAATGAATATATAATCGTGGCGCAGCAGTAAGAAGAAATACAAAAATCTAAAGAAAATCAACAAGAATCTAACCTATTCTTACAAGTCTCCACTGAAAATGACATCATTCAATCGTGATCACTATTAAAAAACGAATATGTCACTCTTTTTCAACAATGCTAAATCAAATTCGAAAAAGACCATTTGGAAATTTAGGAAGAAGATGCAACTTCATTCTTAATTTTCAACAGTCAACAGTTGAACATCATCAATATCTAGTACGCGAAAATGGACCTGAACAAGTAATATCGTTTGTCCTTGGTAATGATGATTCCAGTTTGGAAAATTTTATGCATCGTTTTCAAAATAACAAAATCTATAAAAGGCAAATTACGACTCTGATAATGACAAGTCGGAAAAGCTATTGATAACAATTATCAACAACTTTTCCGATTTGTCATTATCACTGGCTGATTTTAATATTTGATTATAATCAAAGATGAAATTGTGTAGGAATATGATGATCATCGCGATGAAATAACTGATCATTCTCATGACAGTAAAGAGATTTTGGTTCTTATTATTAATAATTCTTTAAAGGTTAGATCAGAACATCTAGTTGATGAACATTATTCTGAGTATTATCTGCTATTAGCATCAGGAAAAAATATCGTTGCCATTAACATATCGGACACAATAGAAAATAAAAATTCCTTTGAGTATTTTTATTGAGAAACAGATGTTTCAGCAATGGAATCAGCAGAAATTAATTTAAGGCAGGGACATTCATTAGAAAAAGATCTTTTGAGCTACTCAAATTCCAATAAATCGATTCAAAAACTAATGATAATTAAATAGAAAAGATATGCATACATGTTTAAAAATTTTATCACAATAGCGAATATATACATATTTAAAAACTCATTTATCGAGAATTTTAGCTTTTGATGGTTTTAATGTCATTAATAGCTAAAATACATCAACTTGTTTTTCGAAATGGTTATATTAATATTCGATGCTTACTGCTTAATAAATAAATGTAAATTTTATGATTATTATTGGGTTAGTAAGTGTTCACAATTGAAGAGATAAGTGGATAGAGGTGTTATGTCACATTTTCAATTTTTTCAATATATGGAAATTAAAGCTTTTATGTAACATGTACATACAGTATATGCGATGACATATTTAGAATTTAAAAATTCCTAGGGGATAACGAAACTAGAGGATTTTTTTAAACTGAAGATTAAATCTGTACATGGTGGGGTACTCAAAAACGGCATTACATCATTTTTTAGAAAAATATAACATCTTTATCCACTTATAACTTCAATTTATAGTGTTCTAGAGAATCTCAAGGTTATTATAGACCAAACAAGTAATCAAGGGCGAATATCTGCTCCACAGAAGAGAATATCGTCAATAACGTGAATTGTCTAGTAACGTAATGAAAGGTACTCCTTTTGTACTAGAGGTGAACAACTTCGATTAACAATATTTTTAAATGACATTTCTTATAGAAAAAAATGAATCTCTTGATATAGAGTTTACGCAATTTTTTTGGTCGCTGAAAAAATTGCATGTTTTGATAAGACATTTAACAAAAAATTGACTACTGATTGCCACTTCAAATTATCGATAATTCTCCACTTCATTAAATTGCCTAAATCAGTTTAGAAAGATTCCGATACTCTAAGATTATCGAAATTGAATAAGAAAAAAGGTAATTTTGTTATATATTGACTTATACATACATTTTTTTTAGCATTGTATTAAATCTCCCTACAACAGACTTACAATTAGTGAAGAATGACTTACAAACATTACTAATAGATTTTGGGACCAAAGTTTTATAAAGAAATGAGACAAAAACATCTTAATAGTACAAATTTATTGGGTTTAATTTAAATACACAATATCCCTTGCAAATAATATTGAAAATTTTACAATGCTACATTTTCATTGAATTTGAATTTGCGTATTGATTTTTTCATTACATATTTATTATTCTGAGCATTCATTAATGTTTATTATGTTATATAATACGAAAACAAATAGCACAAAAGCTGGATATAGTTTTTTTTTGTTTATGAATAGACAAAAAAATATGTAATGTAAATGCTGATATCGATATTTAAGCCCTTGAATAAAAATCTCAAATTAAATGCTAACAAAATACGAATTGCGAATTAAGTTATGATTGGCACGAGACGGTCTTTTGTTTTTCATTGAAACTCACAATCAGATCAATTAATAAAGAAACAGGCAGAATACTAATTACATGTAATTGAAGAAATGATTGGGAAATTATAGTTTGATTAGTTTGCCACGTAAGAAAGTTTTATTTTGGGACGTTTTCGTGGAAAAAAAGTATGATGAAAGTAAGCTGGACTAGAGATATTTAAAAGGAAACTTCATGAAGCGAAAACTTAGTAGTAGAAAGCCGGATATATAACTTAATACAATTTATACACACGACTGTTAATATGAGCATTGCCAAAAGCGTAAAAAATATATAAAATAACTGTTAAGAAGCAGTCTAACAAATTGACATTTTTATAAAATAAAAAAATACGTGATCAAGTCACAAACACATTTGGTTATTTATTGTAACTTAAACTTATATTTTTTCATAATGTTTTTTCAAATAATTATTATTTCATTATTTTGGAACATTACTTTTGCCTCGGCAGAAGAGAATTTAAAAAATGCCATATTTACTTAAAAAAAAATGTTGATGTCAGCATGTCATATAAGATGGAAGAGTACGTGGATATCTGTTGAAAACCAAAATAATATTAGATTAAACAGGTGAATGGAATATCATAAATTAAACCTTAGTATCCGCAAGCAATTAGGTAGTCTCCTAATTTTTCCACTACAGACGCGGCTTGTTGTGGTTGGATTGGATCTTCATATAATGATACTACCACAGCTAAAAGAAAAAAAATGATATTAGTTGTCTTATGATCCTCACTCTATTTATATTCAAATGAATGTTCAAAAATATCTAAAATTCTCAATTGCATTGCTCACCTTGAGTTGTTTTCATACAATGCACACCCACTTTACCCAACTTGGCTCTTATCACTCTGTCTGTGCCTGAGAGGTATATATATCGGTTTCCAGCCAACGTCACTCCAGAGGAAGTGAGGATATCTTGTTTTTCGAACCCCTGAACTAATTTTGCTAATTCTTCTTTTGAAACCTAAAATCGGAATTGCAATTATTCGTAAATTCACACAGTTCATTAGAAATGGCCAGTTTAATACATAAAAGAACACCTCTATTAATGTATTAATATTTGTTGAAGTAGTACTCAATGTGTCTTAGTCAATGTTTTCAAATATCTACCCTCTTCCATTTTAAAATGTTTAGCAACCAGTTCATGATAATCGAATATAGAGGGTGTCCCGAGAGGTCATGTCGAAAATTGAAGGGCATATAGGGGGCGTCAAAATAAGTCGATTTTACTACACTTGCCTTAGTCCAAAAGTTGGTAATAACGGAGCTACAGGGTGTCAAAGTTTAAAAAATAAATTACAATTTTCTTAATAACTTTCGACTACTTTGAAATTGCAACTTTTTTGTACTACCTTGTATGCCATTTTAGACTAGAAAAAATCGATTCTTCCATCTTTTCTGCTTAAAAAAAGGTATACCACATT
>JABRWK010000022.1:776726-816996 GCA_013372445.1 Hypothenemus hampei | reverse complement strand
CATATGAAGGGTACAGGGAATAAATGAGCTAAGTCAATTTTTGCAAAAATTTAGTTATTGACACCATCGGAAAGAGCAAAAAAAGTTCTTTCTAATAGTGGTTGTCAAAATTAAATAAACACATTTTCTTTCATAATGTGCAGGTTTTAAAAATACTTTTATTTGTAAAATTATAGCGTTTTGAATTTTTGAAAAGATTTTTCTCAATTTGTCAAAAATTGACTTAGCTCATTTATTCCCTGTACCCTTCATATATGTATATATTACATGCATCCAGACTAATGAAATTAATAAAAAACAAAAAACAAATGAATAGAAATTCCCAAACTAATATTTTGGGGTAGAATTTCGTATTTGTTCGAAGTTGTTAAGTGAGTCTAGATGTCGAAGAATAAATAAAGGAACACCAGTGGAACGCAGGTTACCTGTTCACTGGTACCAGGTATCGATCAGCACTGTTTTTAAGCGCTGGTTGCAAGACAAAGATAAGACTTGGGTATGCGCAGATTTCATGCAATTTTAAATTATTCTTCAACAAATATTTAAGTAAATACTGACTTTCCTGTTTCTAGAAACTATATTACTTTCTAGAGAGAAAAAAAACTCCATACGGCGACACTGCTTATAAGTAAATCTCTCTCACGTTTTTATCTGCGTATATAAATCTTATCTAATAATCAATTTTTATTACAAATAAACCGAACATGTATACAAATGTATCAATAAAAATGATACTTATTTTAAAAATAAATCTACACAGCAAAATGTCATAATTTTGAAAAATTAAAAAAAAAGATAAAACCTTTATCTGACAATTTAAAAGACAAAATTCATAGGGACAAAAAGTATGATGAGTAATAATACCTAGAGACGATAATATACCCATTCAACTTAGTTGAACATTGTATTTTCCCAATTAATGAAAACAACCATCATTAGAAAATACACTAATAAATTTGGTTGAATGAACTGGAATGAACCAAATTGTTCAAATAAATTGAATAGTGTATTTCCGCATTTAGAAGTAGGTCTTTGTTGAATCAAGCAAATTTCTCAATTAATAATGGCATAAAATTGCATCGTTGACAAATCAGATGCTGACACATACAAAATACCTTTAAAATTTCAAAAAAAATTAACGTTAGACTCTGAAACAAATTCGTTTTGTTCCCAATTAGAAAATTATACGTACTCGGGACAAACGGGAGATTTTCAGATATTTTCGCGTGTCGGAATATTAAAAATAACCCAAAAGCCTCCTTTAAGATATGATAACGACATTGAAGCCATTCCAACAAAATTTTGGAAACAAGCCAACCGTCTCAAAACCTAATTTTTTTCATTTAAAATCATAATTATTATGTATGAAGTTTAATGAAAAAAGAAAAATATAGCTAAATGACTAGGTTAGTTAGAAATACCCAATAAATGTATGTCTCAATGATGCAAATATTTATGTCAATGATACAATTTAGTTGCCTAATCCGTCATCCACTTTCCTTAGTCATCTACAATTCTTAACCATACGAACAATTACCCTAAGGATATGTTTGGAATTTTCTGTTTTTAGATAAAGTTGATAACTACAAATAATATGTTGATTATAATTTATCTTTAAAGGTATATTATAAGACTTTTATTATTTTTTTGTTCTTTTATTTCTTTTTGAAAATTAATTTATTCGTTTAACATGTCATTTTCCTTTTATTCATCAAACTTCATTAGAAACTCGTTTTGAAAGTTGAAATATTTTCTGTATATGTATCTCTACGTCGGCGGCCATTTTGAACGCAACCACGAAGATAAAATTTTCTTTGAAAATTTATAAACAATTACTCATCAATGGTGTAACGGTTACTAAAGGTTCTAATGAATAAAAGGAGTTCTAACACATACAATTTTTAAAATTCAGTTACTGTGAACAAGGAATAAGAAAATTGCAGGCTTTCCATTCATGCAGCCCTGCCCATCCCCCCCTTTTATTATACCTTAAACTCAGCGGTTTTGTTCTACAACATGGAATGAACTTTTCAATATATTTTTTTTACATTATTTTATATAAATAAAAAATCGATTTTTACAAATTAAATTCTTACTTACATCGAAATTGTCAGATTTAGCCCAAACATTACCATCGTGTCCAGCGATAGCGGCTTTGGTCACACATCTAGAGGCCATAAGTTGTTTATCTACATAATCCTGCCAACTCATTTTGTACTTCTATTTTTTTTTATTGGACTGTACACTACTATTCTTAACAGAGATCGATGTAAATGAATTATGAACCGAAATAAACGGTGAAGTGATATTCTTTACCTATGCAAAATTTCGTGACAGGAAAGAGGAAGCCGACTTTGACAGATTACGAATTTAGTGAGTTGCGCATGTGAATTTTTATCATATTGCCAACCATTATTTGACAGTTAAAACGGAACTTTCATATAGGCAGCATTTCTTTCATGCACTTTCACGTTAACAAATTTTATAAATTAGTTACGTTTCCAAACTGTTTAAAACATTTTAGAAATTTTACAAATGAATATATTTTTGATTTCATGTTAAATTTCTTTTTTAATTATTTATGTCATTACAGGAATGACGTCATTCATATTCTGAGTGTAAAATGGCATTAATCTTAAGTAAAAACGAATAAAATTATATATTTAATACAGGTGGACGTTAAAATTTATTTAAAATAAGTTAGTATTGTCCTTACTACTCATTTAGACTTTTTGCTTTAGGTTTATAAAAATAATTCACTCACTTTGAAACTTGGCAACAGTGAACAATATTGAACGAACGATGTGGCAACATTGGGCCATAACCAAATAAACGTGGTGTTAACTTTTTGAAATTAGTTTTAACGTTATTTAGTCTAAAAAAGTTACAATTCATGGCTTTCCATGAAAAAAATAGCGACAGTGAAGATGGAAACGATCCAAAAGATAACGAAGGTGGAAACAATTCAAATGAAAAAGTAGAAACTCTTATTCAGGAAACAGAATCTACAGTCACATGGCAAGACTTGGTATGTTGTTTAAATTGAATCGGATCCATTGAAATATTATTTAAAGAGCTTGTTTAGGGTCTCACGGAAGTGTTGTGCAAGGCTTGTGAACAATTAAAATGGAAAACACCATCAAAAATTCAAAGAGAGTCGATACCAGTAGCATTACAAGGAAAAGATGTAATTGGTTTGGCAGAGACAGGTTCTGGAAAAACCGCTGCTTTTGCATTACCAATATTACAAGCGCTATTAGAAAACCCTCAAAGGCATTTTGCTTTAATTCTAACACCAACTAGGGAATTAGCATTTCAAATATCTGAGCAGTTCGAAGCACTTGGTGAGTTAATTATGCAAATTTAATGTTTTACAATATTCAGAACATATGTTGAGGAATTTTTCTATTAATGGAAAATGTTTTAGGTTCATCTATAGGAGTGAAAACTGTTGTAATAGTTGGCGGAATGGATATGACTTCACAGGCCCTAATATTAGCCAAGAAACCTCATATTATTATTGCTACCCCCGGTAGATTAGTGGATCATCTCTCAAATACAAAGGGGTTTAATTTAAGGTATTGCATGCGTTATTTAATATTGAATTTTAAATTTTATATGATTATTTGATGTAGAGCATTGAAATATTTGGTGATGGATGAAGCAGATCGAATATTAAACATGGATTTTGAGGCTGAAGTTGATAAAATATTAAAAGTAATTCCAAGGGAACGTAGAACGTTTCTGTTTTCAGCTACTATGACAAAAAAAGTGAAGAAATTACAGAGAGCTTGTTTGCAAGATCCTGTAAGAGTTGAAGTGTCAACTAAATATCAAACAGTTGAGAAACTGTTACAATATTATGTCTTCATTCCAGTAAAATTTAAAGTACGATACTGTCTTGTGTCATGATTTATGAGGAACTAAAATCAAAATTGTTTTAGGATGTTTATTTACTTCATATCCTCAATGAAAATGCAGGCAACACTTTTATGATATTTTGTTCTACATGCAACAATACCATAAGAACAGCATTGTTATTAAGAAATTTAGGTTTTACAGCAGTACCGTTGCATGGACAGATGTCCCAAAATAAGAGATTGGCTGCATTAACAAAATTTAAAGCCAAAACACGTTCCATATTGATATCCACTGATGTGGCAAGCAGGTATAGATGTTTTGATATTACTTATGGTTTATCCCTTACTTATCTCTAATTTATTTTAGAGGTTTGGATATACCACATGTAGACATTGTTATCAATTTTGACATACCAACTCACAGTAAAGATTATATTCATAGAGTCGGTAGAACTGCTAGGGCAGGAAAATCTGGGAAAGCGATTACTTTTGTTACTCAAGTAGGTTGATTTTTATTTACTGTTATATTTTTTACTCAGAAAGAATTCAAATGATGTATAACATTAGAATTGATTTCTTAAATGATATATTTTACATTCGTCACTACCACTGACATTTATTAATTTTCATAAAGTTGTTGTATTGCTGATATGTAGTTATTAACTAGCATTACATATTATTTTAGTATGACGTTGAACTTTATCAAAGAATCGAACAACTAATTGGTAAACAACTGCCTTTATATGAAACGCAGGAAAATGAAGTAATGGCACTTCAGGAAAGGGTAGCAGAATCACAAAGAATTGCCAAAATGGAGATGAGAGATTTGACTGAGAAGAAAGGAAAGAAACGAAAAGGTGATGATGACGATGACACTGAAGAAGCCACTGGAGTAAGAAAGAAAATATATGGCGGAAAGAAGAAAGGAAAAAAAGTGAAATAAAATAATGTTTTTGTTGTGCATATTTAAATAAACCTTTTTATATAAATTGCTATTTTTTTTTTAAGTAGAAAACCTGAATATTATTGATGTTGCATAAGAAAATGTTAGATGTAATTGTAATTGAATTGAAAATAATTATTTCATTATTTATTTGGGGTTTATTGATCCGCTTTTTTTAAGTTAGTTCTATTTAAATACTGTAAATGTATTTTTTTTATTATCNATTTAGTACAATGTTACGAAATAAAAAAATCGTAATTTTTGCACTTAAACGATTTCGAATTTCTACTTTTCAATTTTGAATTCGAAATTAGTGTACACGAAAATTTACATTTTAGTATAATTTTATAATCGTATTTCGGAAGTAAATTTAGTATCAAAATTTTTTGTAAGTAAACATTTTTTTAATACAAACGCTATTTGATTAATATTTTCTCAAGTATATGAATAGCATTTAAATGTATGCTTCAAAAATTGGTATATTCATTAGTTTTTTTTAAAGATCCCGCGCAGTTTTACCGTGGCCGTAGGTGGCGCGCTCGTGCGGCCTTTTCTGAACTCAGTCAGAACCAGAAGCCCGAAGCGGAAGCCATTGAAAATGGCAAGATGGAGTCGAAACGTTTGTAGTGCGGTTTGTGTGCAAAATTTTAAAATAAAATATTTCATAACTTACTGTTAATCTACGGATTTTGTAAATTAAAACACGAGGTAAAATCTATAGTGATAAAATAATTGAAAATCGGTACAGTTTGAGCAACAATTCGAACCCAAAATCGAGACTGTTAATGGTAAGTTTCAAGCAATTGTTTTGTTAGTGTCGGTTCCCGTTTGTCACTGTACCTATGTTAATATTATCGTCCAGGTGAAATTTCGAGATTAATTCAACGCGATTTGGGCTCTATTAAAATGGCGGTCTTGACTTTTTTTCTAAAAAATCTTCTCTAGAAGACCATTGATTTCAGAAATGAACGTTTCAATACAAGATATCACCTGATTGGCCGTATTTAACTGCTAAATGGTGAGCAGTATTATCTATTTTAACCAATTAAAATCGGTGGTCTCGGACTTTTATTACTCTTCCTTCCAATAAGTTCTAGTAAGAAGTTCTTAAAATGTTTACTGTTTTAACAAAAACTACACGTTGATGAACATTTTCCATGCCAATATTGTTTATTCGGTTTTTACTGTTTTGGTGATTAATTAAATTATAAAAATCGCATACTTAATTATGGTTTAAAAGGTTCTTCAAGTTCATTGTTCTGTTTTTAACTATAATAAACACGTATATTATTGTTATTATTTTTGGTGTTTACTGGCACATAATCTAGAGTTCTTGATTATTTTTTATTCTATAATTAAAACCCCCACCCTAAAAAGGGGTTATCTTTTATTCTTCCTGTATTATTCACATACTTTACATATTTTTAAGAAGAATTTAATTAATTGATATTTATCTATTTCATACTTTTACAAAAATGCTATTGGTTCTTCGATATTCAATCAATTCCTATTTTCTAAGTAGTATTTGTATTTAATATTTTTCATGAAAGCTGTGTGTCGTATGCTAACCTATCTAACGGTTTGTAAGTATGTCTTACCTGAAAAAATCTATCATATCTGATTCCTACGGACTAGTCCAATGAAATTAATTCAATAGTATGTACTTACATATGTCTATTACATATTAAGGGATGTAGTTGCTGGTTACGTATGTTATTTTTCGTAAAACCTGTATCGAAAATTCAATTAATTTTGTTGGTAAAAATGCAAAAATGTTTAAAAATAATAGGAGACATTTTGACAACTAAATAAATCTTGATTTAATTTTTATGACGGTTATCAGCTGTGCAATGTTCATCCACCATTTTGACAAACATTTTAAAAGTTAACAGTTACCATTTGACATATTAGATTTCTATCAAAATAAACACGAAGCGACATTTTTAGCTTTTCATTTCTCTCGATTGAGTTAATAAGTTAATATCGATTTTTTTTTCATTTGGATTAGTTAACAAGGGAATATAGCATAAGCGAAACGCGTTTGTTGCGTTTTGAACAAACCGCAACTCTTTCATAGAAACTAAGGGCCGTATTTATAGTCGTTCCTTAAGTCTTCCTCAGCACTCATGTCTTCCTTGACCAATGAGGAACGACTATTGAATGCAAACAAACACTCCTTATTGGTCAAGGAAGATATGAGTGCTGAGGAAGACTTAAGGCACGACTATAAATATGGCCCTAAGGGTCGCATTAATAGTCACACTTCAAGGATCATCCCTCAGTACTCAAGAATACTTTGCACATCTGTTTGTTATTAATAGTCGTTCGATTCCAGTCAAGGGAGACTTAAAGCTTTTAATCAGTTTGACAAAATGAGTATTGAGGGAGACTTGGCTGAGGCTGCCTTGAATCTTCCTTCGAGGAGCGACTATTAATACGGCCCTAAGACAGATCAAGTCTAAAAAGTCATAATTCAGATACATTAAATAAACAAAATATTTTCCACCCACTACGGGTATTAAAAGTTGAATTTTCGATGCCGGTTTCAATCATTCAAAAGACGTCAATTTAATTCTGACGCAAAAATACAGTTTGTAGTAGTTTGGAAATGTTTTTACAAACAGCCACAAAAATTTTATGAGCAGGGAATCTATTGATTGGTGGAATTTATGTCTTAATGTTAACAGGGACTTTAAAAGTTATTGAATAAAAAATGTTCTTCAGGCTTTAAAGGTGTTTAATTTAAATGAACTTGACAGGAACCAAGGGGTGAAAAGTTGTACTGCTCATGGTATTCCAGACACATAAGCGTATAGCTTTTCCCCTTTGATTTTTGTTAACAACACCCGAAACTGATATATGGTAAGTAAAACAGTAAATTGTTTGAATAGCATACAGGGTACTCTTAAGACGTAAAAACTCAGATGTTAGTGAAACTAAAATTATTAATAAGATTATTTGTAATTTTATAGATCAGTTTCCTTATTTTGGGCACTCTTTGTGCAAAGAAATAGAAATATCTTATGACATTATCGTTTCTTTCAGAAATGGTCCTATGATATGATCAGTAAAAAAGCGATATGTGCCGTCTAAAGCGATGGACTCATACGACTTGTTCGGGGAAGATGGAAGCGGAGGCATGTTGGAAAATTTACCCGAATTGGGCGCCGTGCAAATCGATCCTACGGTGACTGGTGACAGGAATGCACCATTGGCTTACTCCCAGCCACCATACTCACAAGAGACTCCGCTTCAAAAATTGGCTACTTTCGGCTCTAGTACTAATTCTTTTACTCATATGGATCCCAATACTCAACAAAACGTTTATGGACAAAATTATGGTGCGGGGACTGATGGGAGACCACCTATGGGTCCACCGGGTAGTGCTTATGGGCATCCTAGACAAGTGCCTAGGCCGCCCGTGGTTCCGACAGCTCCCAATCAGTATCCGTATCAGACGGCCACTGACAATATGTACTCCATGCCAGATATGCAGGCCATGAATGACCCCAACGCAATGCAAGCAGGATGGGGTCAACACGCTGCTGCATATCCAGGGATGCATAGGTAAGAATATTCATTTTGCTATGAAATATTATGTAATGGACTACTAAACTGAATTAAATTTTAATATATTAACTATAATTATATTAATATTATATATTATATGAAATTACAGATATCCTCAAATGAGTCAATATAGACAACAATCGATGGGAGGATATCCCCATCAACAAGAACAAAAACATTTTCCCACTAATCAACATCCAATGATTCAACAAACTCATCAAACCTCTTATCAACTTCCACAAAGACATGTACCTCACGCGTACCCTCAGGCTCCGTCTTATGGGAGTTCAGCCCCAAGTCAAGGTTATGGGGGTTATATGCACCAAAGAATGCCGCATCATCATCAGTATCCACAAACTCATCATCAACTAGATATTCAAAGTCAACAATATGGACAAATGGGCCACACACCACAACCTTTACCACATCCTGGAAATCACGCGGTTCCTACTTCAGGTCACATGGGTCAAAGTCATTCGGTTCCACATCCGTCTGTTCAATCACAACAACCGCCACCTTCACAAAATCCAATACCTCATTCGAGTGGTATAGTTAGTTATAATCAAGGTCATCAGCCTTTACAGCCGCTGCAAAGACCTGTGGATATCCCGTCGAACGCTCAACAATATGGCACGAAACATCCAAGCCAGGTTGGAAATTCGAGTCCTCAATATAGAGCGCCTTTTCCTCAATTGTCGCCCCAAATGTCTCCAAGACCGCAAATGTCACCTCGGCCTCAAGCCCCCCAAGTGTCGCCCAGGCCGGTGATGTCGCCTGCAAAGCCAAATATGTCTCCGCATCAACAACATGCACAAATGCAACAACAATCTAATATGAGTCCTCATCCAGTTACAAATATGCCGCCCAAGAGTACAGTGAGTGGACCTTTGCCATCTTATTCGCAACAACAAAGCACTTTGCAAGCTCTCGAACAAATGGTGATGCCTCCCTCGAATCCAAATATGTCGGATTATCCTTCCTATCAATCTAGGAATTCGTTGAGTTTACCTCAAGGACAACATCCTTTATCACCCTCGATGAATAACGTTATGCGGGGTCAATTGTCAGAACAGTGGCCGCCGCCACAATCACCTAGACAGTCGCAGACGCATTTGTCCAATGTAAATGGATCTATGATGGATCAGGTGCAAGCCAACCAAGCAATTCCTGCAAGTCAATCTTTATTGCCCACTCAATTGAACTCTACCACTGCTAATGTGAATTTACCTAATCCTGGAGTTCTTTATGGAAATGAAAATGAACAAAAATTGGAAAGATCTGACGTAAATGAGAAATTGGAGGATCATCGGATGCATCGGTCTCCCAATGAAAATACGGATAATATAAATCAAAATTCTCAAAGTTTAATACCTACTGCTTCAAGGCAACAGCATGACTTTGTAACTGCAAAGTCACCCTCTACGAATGTGCCTGATAAGTTGCCTAGTAGTACGACCAATTTTGAACATAACGAGTCTTCAATGATTCAACCTACACTTTCTCATCCTTCCACACCGACTCCAACCTCTACAACAGATGACACTATTACAAATACTCAAGATTCCGGTGTTCCTGTTGGTGGAGATCAATTAACAAATGTCGGCGTTGCCGTGTCTACTTCCAACATGCAGACACCGAGTCAAAGTACTAAATCATATGATTCGGACAATTTCAGTGATATGACAAACTCATCTGCTTATCCTGTTCAGACTGGCCCGGATAATCATAAAGACCAAAAAGTTGAGGATCAAAGCAATTTGCTTTCTTTCAATCAAGAAAACTCATTGTCACAGGATTTGATTTCCGACACAAGTAAAGCAACTGTAGAATCTCATGCATCCCTTCGTTCGTCTCATTTGCAATCTCCTGCTTTTCAGAATCAAGGTTATTCCAAACCTGATAGCTTAGAAAATAAGACCCCAAATCAAACTGAAGGCAATTTATCTTCTCCAACTCAGTCTCGTTCATTATTAGATCAAAGCAGTATTCATCCCCAATCTAGTACCAATGTAGTACCGCCTGTCGAATCAGTGCAACCCGTTCATTCTCCTTTAATGCAGACGCAGTATTTGTCAGGTTTAAATAATCATTGCGAGACTAGTATGCAGAATCCCAACATGATATCAGACCAAATAATAGCCGATCAACGATCTAATTTGACTGGTACTGGTGGTCAGGATAGCGTATCTTCGATTTCTTCTAACCAACAAATTTCTACAGATAACATGTCGATTCCTTCTGTTACTAGTAGCGAATCGATTCGTCCTTCCGCTAGTGAAGGTTCCTTTTCTGGAGTCTCCATGCAAAATGTACAACAAAGTCACAGTGTAATGCCATCTTCAAACACTTCAGGTCAGCTCCCTAACTTGCCATCTCAACTTGGACAAAATATTTCAAGAGGGTATGAACAGAACTCTATGAATATGATGTCTCGGCAAATTCCTAGTTCAGTTTCGCATGGTTTGGGTAGACCACNCATAAATTAAAATGAAACTTTTTTTGAAGTTAAATGCAAACAAAGCCTTTGGGATAATGAGCTATTAACTCAGTGCAAATTTTTAGAAATATTTGAGCTTAAAATGTTTTTTTTTAACTTTTACCCTTTTAAAAAATAAAACCCAAATATATTAATAATATTTGAGCAAAGTTCTTTTGTATAATTTTGTTTACTAACTAAGAAAAGACCTAGTTGAAACTTTTCTACAAAGTTGAAATTCAGATTTTCCTAAAACAAGAATTAACAAAACCATTTTGCCTCAAAAGCTTGAAATCAAACTTACTGTGTTTCCCTAACTCGGAAAATAATCGATCAACATCATAAAAATCTAGATTTTCTCATTGAGCTTTTTTACTTGACTGATCATTGAATTTAATGATTGGATATTGCTCCAATCTTGGCTCTAGAAGTTAGAATTGCTGTGGTGATGTAAGTATTAACTTGTTCTTCTTGTGAATCGTTTAAATTGATTTTCTTGTACAAAATAATCCTAATTTTCACTGAGATAGTAGGACACTTGTAAACATCTAAATAATAAGTATATCAGATAAATTAGTATAAGTGTTTGATGTCTTTTGGAAAATATCTTGTAGAATATGTACTAAAAATACGAAATGAGTTAAAGAAATAGTATAAGTACATTATTTCCCACACTGATTCAACTGAGAGAGATGCAAGACACTAAAGAAGTGTAAACCACGGACTTGTTGCAATTGCCAATAACATCTATATCCTCTAAAAAGATTAAAACTTTCCTTAGTGATCACAAAAATGAACGCAAAACATTTAACAATTTTACAATTTTAACAAACCGGACCGTGACTATGTTGGGTTCTAAAAAAGTCACCGTTCCCTTCACATTAGTGCTAATGTTGTATTTAATCTTGAGGACTTCCATAAATTTCCATAAATACCGTCCGTTGAACTTGTTTCGGTTTATTTCCATATGAAACGGATTAAGGCAAAGATATTCAGAAGGAATTGGATATCTCTTTTCATACTTTGTGAATGTAGTTGAAGTGATACTGCTGACCATTTACTACTTACACACACAGTCATAATCAAGATATTTTACTGATTTCCTGTCCAGGAAATTTTTAAAATTATTTCTCAGCTATAGTAATCAAGTACATTCTAGATAGTTTTCAGCAAGTTTTAAAAAATTTAGAATGTCTTTGTCCACTTAGTTAATACAGAACTGTTACTGAAAATTTTTAATATATACTCCTAATAGTACTGTGGATCAGATGTCTATGGATCATTTTTTTACCCATTTAGAAGAGTAGATTTGATGTTATGTGATCTATCTGATCCCTCAACTCTAAACTGACTGGACAAAATAAGCACAATCAACTAGAGAAACTTCGACTTTTTCGAAACTACTTAACCATTGAAACCTAATAATTAAAAAAAAAAAATGTTAAAAACTCATATGTTGTAATCCGATTTTCATTTTTCAAGTTACAGCATTAAAATTTTTATGGTATGATATGATTGACAGTTGTTTAAATGACCCTTTCCTTTTGGAGACTCGCTTCACGGAAGACCACTACTTCAATTGTTTATCAAATGAATTACAAGATAATGTTCTTGTAAAAATCAGACTCCAAATGTACTATTAACACAACGGAGCTCCTGCACATTTCGTTCGTGAAGTCAAGCACCATTTGGATGAAAAGTTTTCAGAGCGTTGAATTGGTTGTGGTGGTACTATTAGTTGGGCTCCAAGATTTCCAGGCCTTACAGCATTAAATTATTGTTTATGGAACTGGTTCAAAGATGAAATATACATATAAGTAAAAGTAGATACTTGGAATATACTAATTCAAAATATTAGAAATACTAATACCAATATTAAAGAAAGATATGGAACAATCAAGAGCGCAAGAGACGCCCTTCATAAACGAAGTGGAAAATGGTTAAAGGTAAGTGACTGCATTTTTTGAATATTTATTAAAGGAACGCCACAATTAATAAATTTTGTTTAATTTTAATTAAGTAACTTGAAAACAAACTAAAGTCGGATAAGAACATATGAGTTTTTTTACATTTATTTTTTTTGTAAAATACATTATTCGAGTTTGGTTGGTTATTTTTAATTTACTCTGTATATTGAAATTTGAATAATCGTAAGAACTAATAAAACATAAAACAGAGTAAAACGAAACTTTAGAAGAAAATGTGATGTATGTATTACTAATTGTAAGCCAAAAGCAGGCTACCTATTATTGACCATACTACCTATGGGAAAAACCTACCGCCTTATAGAGGTGGAGAAGTACCGATAGCACTATCGATAATTTAGACTATGGAAAAGTATCGATAACATATTATGCCAATAGATGATGTTCGATAATAAAATTTCGCTTTTTACGAAATTTGTTTTTTCCATTGGGTATTTCATTAATTTTTCTTAAGAAAACCAACCAAAACAAAGAAAGGTACTTGAATCATACATTCTCCACAGACTGAGACGATTTATTTTTATTTTTTTTGTAAGAATTTGGTTTGGCAGGGTGTGGATTCTTTTCGTTCGTTCCTGCTATTGGTGGCGGACAGTGTTTGTGTTATCGGGTATCAAATATTAGTTGTAAAGTCCTGTCCTTCTGGTTGCTTGAAGTGCATTGAGGAACCTCGTGGTACAAACAAGGTTATTAACGAGTTCCAATTGTATTGAATAGCTGGTAACTTAACTCGTAGCACCGCATGACAATGTATGTATGTATGTATTTATGTAATTTTAGAAACATTCTCAGACTCTATCGATAATTATTGGTGACCCTGATTATTAATAGTTTTCTATCAACCATTATTCCCCTCTAAGGGTTTAATTAGGGTTATACGGATATTTTTTTTTCTCGATTATAATTGATTATTTTTTAAAAATCTAATGATCTATCAAAAAAAAAATCGGCAAAATTGGATTTGAATGTAAATTAAAGAAATCAATTATTACAGTAAACTCTACCCTCGCATAGTAAAATATGATAATTTCTGATTCCAATTGTCGTATTTTGATGGCTTTTTAAAATTCAGGATCGATTTCTTCATTAAATAATTCGAATGAGACGATTCGTTTCACTAATCGTTGTAAAAACTATTTATTGATTCAATATATTGGCTATCAGATAACTAAATGACGCATGGGAAAGGAAATAAAGTTTCGGGATTCCACATTTTCCACACGAGATGCCTGCATACATAATGGAATTGAAGAATATACCAAAAGATTGAAACTTCTATTAAACGATATCAATGTATGAATAATTTATTATTATATTTATTAAAAATGGTATGTGGATATTGTTCTTTCAAAATTTCATTTTTTCAATTTACATAAACATTTTCAGAAGGATCTTGGAATATTCATTAAAATTTAACATAAAGTAATAATTTTTTTATTGTTACGTTCTACACTGATCCAGAAAGAACATCATCGATCCATTTAAGATAGTCTTTGTTACCATGTGAAAATGGAAATGCAATCACTTCGCATACTTTATATGGATGATTAGCTTTAACATAATCCGTTATTTCTTCAACTTTTGATGTTTTTGTCTTGATCATCATCAGAGATTCAGTGTCTTCATTAATCTTGTTTTCCCATTCGTAAATAGATGTAATTGTGGGCACAATATTAGCACATGCTGCTAATTTCTTGGAGACCTATATCAAAAAATGAAAATAACAATATTTTTTATAAATGTTTTAAAAATATTACCAATCCATGGGCAATTTTTTTAGCTACATCCTGATTAGGAGTTGTAACATAAACCACAGAATACTCGCCCATCGTAGATGATAGGGTACGGTTTCCGGTTAACGTTTTTTCAGTAGCAAAAACAGAACAGCGCCTTGTTAAACTAAAAATATTTAAAATCAGATCAATGAAATACAAATTTCTTTTAGAAAAATAACTTTAAAAGAAAAGTGGTTAAAATGATGTTTCTACTAAAACACAACATAAGATTTTCTTCCACAATGACTTGAATATTGAATTAAAGGGAATTAATAATTTTGAGAAAGAGACCAATCCTCCTGTATTAATTAATTTCTTTAGCAAAATCAATCGATTCAGAAATCTTACTTTTTTTTAATGATAATCTCCCTCCACTATTTTTTTTGGCGGGCTTTTCGATCAGCTGTCAATAATTGATATTTGACATTTTAAGATTTATTTGTTTTCTAAGTTGATATAACATATAATACGCTGAATGCGGAAATTACCATATAAGGAATAAAACAAAAACTATAGCTTACTGTATTATAAACGTCTAATATGACTAAAAATAAATTTCTGTTTCTGAGATACTGCTATATGTCGCTATCTACATGCCATCTGTCAAATTGTTGTACTTATTTATTGTACTAAAAACTGTACAATGAAGTTGTAAGAGTAATTCATAAAAAAATTAATTAATTTTCTTTGTTATTTAGTACAATGTTACGAAATAAAAAAATCGTAATTTTTGCACTTAAACGATTTCGAATTTCTACTTTTCAATTTTGAATTCGAAATTAGTGTACACGAAAATTTACATTTTAGTATAATTTTATAATCGTATTTCGGAAGTAAATTTAGTATCAAAATTTTTTGTAAGTAAACATTTTTTTAATACAAACGCTATTTGATTAATATTTTCTCAAGTATATGAATAGCATTTAAATGTATGCTTCAAAAATTGGTATATTCATTAGTTTTTTTTAAAGATCCCGCGCAGTTTTACCGTGGCCGTAGGTGGCGCGCTCGTGCGGCCTTTTCTGAACTCAGTCAGAACCAGAAGCCCGAAGCGGAAGCCATTGAAAATGGCAAGATGGAGTCGAAACGTTTGTAGTGCGGTTTGTGTGCAAAATTTTAAAATAAAATATTTCATAACTTACTGTTAATCTACGGATTTTGTAAATTAAAACACGAGGTAAAATCTATAGTGATAAAATAATTGAAAATCGGTACAGTTTGAGCAACAATTCGAACCCAAAATCGAGACTGTTAATGGTAAGTTTCAAGCAATTGTTTTGTTAGTGTCGGTTCCCGTTTGTCACTGTACCTATGTTAATATTATCGTCCAGGTGAAATTTCGAGATTAATTCAACGCGATTTGGGCTCTATTAAAATGGCGGTCTTGACTTTTTTTCTAAAAAATCTTCTCTAGAAGACCATTGATTTCAGAAATGAACGTTTCAATACAAGATATCACCTGATTGGCCGTATTTAACTGCTAAATGGTGAGCAGTATTATCTATTTTAACCAATTAAAATCGGTGGTCTCGGACTTTTATTACTCTTCCTTCCAATAAGTTCTAGTAAGAAGTTCTTAAAATGTTTACTGTTTTAACAAAAACTACACGTTGATGAACATTTTCCATGCCAATATTGTTTATTCGGTTTTTACTGTTTTGGTGATTAATTAAATTATAAAAATCGCATACTTAATTATGGTTTAAAAGGTTCTTCAAGTTCATTGTTCTGTTTTTAACTATAATAAACACGTATATTATTGTTATTATTTTTGGTGTTTACTGGCACATAATCTAGAGTTCTTGATTATTTTTTATTCTATAATTAAAACCCCCACCCTAAAAAGGGGTTATCTTTTATTCTTCCTGTATTATTCACATACTTTACATATTTTTAAGAAGAATTTAATTAATTGATATTTATCTATTTCATACTTTTACAAAAATGCTATTGGTTCTTCGATATTCAATCAATTCCTATTTTCTAAGTAGTATTTGTATTTAATATTTTTCATGAAAGCTGTGTGTCGTATGCTAACCTATCTAACGGTTTGTAAGTATGTCTTACCTGAAAAAATCTATCATATCTGATTCCTACGGACTAGTCCAATGAAATTAATTCAATAGTATGTACTTACATATGTCTATTACATATTAAGGGATGTAGTTGCTGGTTACGTATGTTATTTTTCGTAAAACCTGTATCGAAAATTCAATTAATTTTGTTGGTAAAAATGCAAAAATGTTTAAAAATAATAGGAGACATTTTGACAACTAAATAAATCTTGATTTAATTTTTATGACGGTTATCAGCTGTGCAATGTTCATCCACCATTTTGACAAACATTTTAAAAGTTAACAGTTACCATTTGACATATTAGATTTCTATCAAAATAAACACGAAGCGACATTTTTAGCTTTTCATTTCTCTCGATTGAGTTAATAAGTTAATATCGATTTTTTTTTCATTTGGATTAGTTAACAAGGGAATATAGCATAAGCGAAACGCGTTTGTTGCGTTTTGAACAAACCGCAACTCTTTCATAGAAACTAAGGGCCGTATTTATAGTCGTTCCTTAAGTCTTCCTCAGCACTCATGTCTTCCTTGACCAATGAGGAACGACTATTGAATGCAAACAAACACTCCTTATTGGTCAAGGAAGATATGAGTGCTGAGGAAGACTTAAGGCACGACTATAAATATGGCCCTAAGGGTCGCATTAATAGTCACACTTCAAGGATCATCCCTCAGTACTCAAGAATACTTTGCACATCTGTTTGTTATTAATAGTCGTTCGATTCCAGTCAAGGGAGACTTAAAGCTTTTAATCAGTTTGACAAAATGAGTATTGAGGGAGACTTGGCTGAGGCTGCCTTGAATCTTCCTTCGAGGAGCGACTATTAATACGGCCCTAAGACAGATCAAGTCTAAAAAGTCATAATTCAGATACATTAAATAAACAAAATATTTTCCACCCACTACGGGTATTAAAAGTTGAATTTTCGATGCCGGTTTCAATCATTCAAAAGACGTCAATTTAATTCTGACGCAAAAATACAGTTTGTAGTAGTTTGGAAATGTTTTTACAAACAGCCACAAAAATTTTATGAGCAGGGAATCTATTGATTGGTGGAATTTATGTCTTAATGTTAACAGGGACTTTAAAAGTTATTGAATAAAAAATGTTCTTCAGGCTTTAAAGGTGTTTAATTTAAATGAACTTGACAGGAACCAAGGGGTGAAAAGTTGTACTGCTCATGGTATTCCAGACACATAAGCGTATAGCTTTTCCCCTTTGATTTTTGTTAACAACACCCGAAACTGATATATGGTAAGTAAAACAGTAAATTGTTTGAATAGCATACAGGGTACTCTTAAGACGTAAAAACTCAGATGTTAGTGAAACTAAAATTATTAATAAGATTATTTGTAATTTTATAGATCAGTTTCCTTATTTTGGGCACTCTTTGTGCAAAGAAATAGAAATATCTTATGACATTATCGTTTCTTTCAGAAATGGTCCTATGATATGATCAGTAAAAAAGCGATATGTGCCGTCTAAAGCGATGGACTCATACGACTTGTTCGGGGAAGATGGAAGCGGAGGCATGTTGGAAAATTTACCCGAATTGGGCGCCGTGCAAATCGATCCTACGGTGACTGGTGACAGGAATGCACCATTGGCTTACTCCCAGCCACCATACTCACAAGAGACTCCGCTTCAAAAATTGGCTACTTTCGGCTCTAGTACTAATTCTTTTACTCATATGGATCCCAATACTCAACAAAACGTTTATGGACAAAATTATGGTGCGGGGACTGATGGGAGACCACCTATGGGTCCACCGGGTAGTGCTTATGGGCATCCTAGACAAGTGCCTAGGCCGCCCGTGGTTCCGACAGCTCCCAATCAGTATCCGTATCAGACGGCCACTGACAATATGTACTCCATGCCAGATATGCAGGCCATGAATGACCCCAACGCAATGCAAGCAGGATGGGGTCAACACGCTGCTGCATATCCAGGGATGCATAGGTAAGAATATTCATTTTGCTATGAAATATTATGTAATGGACTACTAAACTGAATTAAATTTTAATATATTAACTATAATTATATTAATATTATATATTATATGAAATTACAGATATCCTCAAATGAGTCAATATAGACAACAATCGATGGGAGGATATCCCCATCAACAAGAACAAAAACATTTTCCCACTAATCAACATCCAATGATTCAACAAACTCATCAAACCTCTTATCAACTTCCACAAAGACATGTACCTCACGCGTACCCTCAGGCTCCGTCTTATGGGAGTTCAGCCCCAAGTCAAGGTTATGGGGGTTATATGCACCAAAGAATGCCGCATCATCATCAGTATCCACAAACTCATCATCAACTAGATATTCAAAGTCAACAATATGGACAAATGGGCCACACACCACAACCTTTACCACATCCTGGAAATCACGCGGTTCCTACTTCAGGTCACATGGGTCAAAGTCATTCGGTTCCACATCCGTCTGTTCAATCACAACAACCGCCACCTTCACAAAATCCAATACCTCATTCGAGTGGTATAGTTAGTTATAATCAAGGTCATCAGCCTTTACAGCCGCTGCAAAGACCTGTGGATATCCCGTCGAACGCTCAACAATATGGCACGAAACATCCAAGCCAGGTTGGAAATTCGAGTCCTCAATATAGAGCGCCTTTTCCTCAATTGTCGCCCCAAATGTCTCCAAGACCGCAAATGTCACCTCGGCCTCAAGCCCCCCAAGTGTCGCCCAGGCCGGTGATGTCGCCTGCAAAGCCAAATATGTCTCCGCATCAACAACATGCACAAATGCAACAACAATCTAATATGAGTCCTCATCCAGTTACAAATATGCCGCCCAAGAGTACAGTGAGTGGACCTTTGCCATCTTATTCGCAACAACAAAGCACTTTGCAAGCTCTCGAACAAATGGTGATGCCTCCCTCGAATCCAAATATGTCGGATTATCCTTCCTATCAATCTAGGAATTCGTTGAGTTTACCTCAAGGACAACATCCTTTATCACCCTCGATGAATAACGTTATGCGGGGTCAATTGTCAGAACAGTGGCCGCCGCCACAATCACCTAGACAGTCGCAGACGCATTTGTCCAATGTAAATGGATCTATGATGGATCAGGTGCAAGCCAACCAAGCAATTCCTGCAAGTCAATCTTTATTGCCCACTCAATTGAACTCTACCACTGCTAATGTGAATTTACCTAATCCTGGAGTTCTTTATGGAAATGAAAATGAACAAAAATTGGAAAGATCTGACGTAAATGAGAAATTGGAGGATCATCGGATGCATCGGTCTCCCAATGAAAATACGGATAATATAAATCAAAATTCTCAAAGTTTAATACCTACTGCTTCAAGGCAACAGCATGACTTTGTAACTGCAAAGTCACCCTCTACGAATGTGCCTGATAAGTTGCCTAGTAGTACGACCAATTTTGAACATAACGAGTCTTCAATGATTCAACCTACACTTTCTCATCCTTCCACACCGACTCCAACCTCTACAACAGATGACACTATTACAAATACTCAAGATTCCGGTGTTCCTGTTGGTGGAGATCAATTAACAAATGTCGGCGTTGCCGTGTCTACTTCCAACATGCAGACACCGAGTCAAAGTACTAAATCATATGATTCGGACAATTTCAGTGATATGACAAACTCATCTGCTTATCCTGTTCAGACTGGCCCGGATAATCATAAAGACCAAAAAGTTGAGGATCAAAGCAATTTGCTTTCTTTCAATCAAGAAAACTCATTGTCACAGGATTTGATTTCC
The DNA here is from genome assembly GCA_013372445.1 of Hypothenemus hampei. Taxonomy (NCBI): domain Eukaryota; kingdom Metazoa; phylum Arthropoda; class Insecta; order Coleoptera; family Curculionidae; genus Hypothenemus; species Hypothenemus hampei. The sequence continues at coordinate 796,543 of JABRWK010000022.1, read as the reverse complement.
GACACAAGTAAAGCAACTGTAGAATCTCATGCATCCCTTCGTTCGTCTCATTTGCAATCTCCTGCTTTTCAGAATCAAGGTTATTCCAAACCTGATAGCTTAGAAAATAAGACCCCAAATCAAACTGAAGGCAATTTATCTTCTCCAACTCAGTCTCGTTCATTATTAGATCAAAGCAGTATTCATCCCCAATCTAGTACCAATGTAGTACCGCCTGTCGAATCAGTGCAACCCGTTCATTCTCCTTTAATGCAGACGCAGTATTTGTCAGGTTTAAATAATCATTGCGAGACTAGTATGCAGAATCCCAACATGATATCAGACCAAATAATAGCCGATCAACGATCTAATTTGACTGGTACTGGTGGTCAGGATAGCGTATCTTCGATTTCTTCTAACCAACAAATTTCTACAGATAACATGTCGATTCCTTCTGTTACTAGTAGCGAATCGATTCGTCCTTCCGCTAGTGAAGGTTCCTTTTCTGGAGTCTCCATGCAAAATGTACAACAAAGTCACAGTGTAATGCCATCTTCAAACACTTCAGGTCAGCTCCCTAACTTGCCATCTCAACTTGGACAAAATATTTCAAGAGGGTATGAACAGAACTCTATGAATATGATGTCTCGGCAAATTCCTAGTTCAGTTTCGCATGGTTTGGGTAGACCACCCATGCAAAATATGGGTCCTATGCCTATGGTACCCACTCACGATATTTCTTCAGGATATCAACAACCAATAAGTCATCAACAAGAACGAGCTGCCTTGCAGCAACAATTACAAGAATTATATTGTATGCCCCCTGCACCCGAAAACCAAGAGAAAGTGGTGAGGCTTCAAGAAAAATTAAACATTTTAAGTCAACATGAAGCTAATGATCAGTGTAATGGCGGTTCACAATGTATTCTTCAAAGTCCAATGTTCACTTGTCCAATGATAGACAGCCCTCAAGTAACAAGTACTACAGGCAGAGGCCGCAGTAAAAGTTCGAACAAAACCAGAAAACCACGTACAAAGAAAGGCGAAAAAGATATTGAAGCTGAAATAGGCCATAGTCAGATAGCTCAACAATTGCCAGTGTCTGAGGATTTCGTTACTCCTGGAGCAGGTCTAAATTTGAATTCAAGTGAAATGTCGGATTTTACAGATTTTCCTTTAGAACAAGTTGTTGAAGAGAAAAAAAGAGGACGTAAACCAAAAGAAGGCAAAAAACAGAAAGAAAAAGGCATGAAAGAACGAAAGAAACGAGAATCAAAAAGTTCAGATTTAGATTTGCCGCGTATAAAACGGAAATATGTTAGAAAGAAGAAAAACGAGGATGATAGTGCGTCCGAAGAATCGATAAACAAATCGATTGATAGTTCACGTGAATTAAGTCCCGAAAAACGGTCTCATGAAGAAGCCGAAGCTAAAATAGACATGGTAGATGAACCAGAATCATCTACATCTGAGAAGCAAACAAAACCCAAAGACGATTTTCAGGAAATGCAGGCTGACTCGCAAACGCCCGCAGACGGACCTCCGCTTCCCGAATCAAGTGATGAAGCTAAAAAAGATGAATACACTTTTGAAGACTCACAGTGTGATGAAGACATTACGGAAATCCGCAAAAAAAACAAAAAAATCTCGGGGCGCTCCCAAAAAAGCATCATCTTCTGTAAAGACCAAAGCTAAATCAAGCGGCAAACGAGGTCGTCGAAAGACTACTAATGAGTCCGATGGGGAGGGGGAAGATTTCGCGGCAACCCCTCCACCGTCTCCAGATGAAGATAACTCCAGTAAACGTAGATCTGCAAGAAATACACAACGAAAAAAATACATAGATGACGTTATACTGAGGTTTTCTGACGATGATACACCTCCAGCCCCAAGAAATAGAAAACCTCCAGTACCTGATAAACCAATTTTATCTGGACCCATAATGACTCAACCCACCGCATCATCTTCTTCAACTCCTCATGAAACTGAATCTGAAGATGTACCTCAACAAGCTTCTTCGGATACGGCGAAAGGCATGAATTACGTTTACGTCAACACGACTGACGACGATTCTATGGTTGTTCAATATATTCTATCTTCTAGAATGGTTAAAAAGGAAGTTAAAACAGATGATAAAGTTGATGATGGCGACACTGAAAAAGAGCAAATAATAAAGGAAGAAAATGATGCAACTGATGACAATAAAGTCGAAACAAAAGAAGAAAGTCAAGAGGAAAATAAATGTGAGGTAACTTCCCTTGAGACTAAACCTAAAAGTGAGAATTTGGCTGAGGTAATTGAGGTCGAAGAATACTATGTGAAATACCGTAACTTTTCTTATTTGCATTGCGAGTGGAAGACCGAAGAAGATCTATTAAAAGGCGACAAACGAATTGGAAATAAAATTAAACGTTTCAAACAGAAACAATCCCAAATGTTGAATATATTTGAGGTTCTTGACGAGGAACCTTTTAATCCTGATTACGTAGAAGTAGATAGAGTTTTGGATATTTCTGAACATCAAGATCCATCGACAGGAGACACGGTTCGACACTATCTGGTCAAATGGCGTTCTTTGCAATATGAAGATTGCACTTGGGAATTAGAAGAAGATGTCGATCCGTTGAAAATCGAACAATATGAGAAATTCTCAAAAATTCCACCGAAAGATAAGTGGAAACCCAGAAAACGACCCAGCCCCGACAATTGGCTTAAATTAGACCAATCTCCTATTTACAAAGGTGGTAACAGTTTAAGAGAATACCAGTTGGAAGGTCTTAATTGGTTGTTATTTTCTTGGTATAATGGAAGAAACTGCATTTTAGCCGACGAAATGGGTTTAGGTAAAACTATCCAGAGTTTGACATTTATTAACTCTGTCTGGGAATACGGCATTCGAGGACCTTTCCTTGTAATTGCACCTTTGTCGACTATTCCAAATTGGCAAAGGGAAATTGAGAGTTGGACTGAGATGAACGTGATTGTTTATCATGGTTCTGCTGCCAGTAGAAATATGATACAAGAATACGAAATGTATTTCAAAAACGACAAAGGTCAACATATTAAAGACATTACAAAGTTCAATATTTTAATTACAACATTCGAGATAATCGTTAATGATTTCGCGGATTTGAAGGGTTTCAATTGGAGATTGTGTGTTATTGATGAAGCTCATCGACTGAAAAATCGTAACTGCAAATTATTGGAGGGTTTGCGGCAACTAACATTGGAACATCGAGTGCTCCTTTCGGGTACTCCCTTACAGAATAATGTTAATGAATTGTTCTCGTTATTAAACTTCTTGGAACCTACTCAGTTTACGAAATCAGATGCGTTCCTCAAAGAATTTGGCTCATTAAAAACCGAACAGGAAGTACAAAAGTTGCAATGTCTTCTTAAGCCGATGATGTTGCGAAGACTCAAAGAAGATGTGGAGAAATCCTTGGCTCCTAAGGAAGAAACTGTAGTGGAAGTCGAATTAACAAACATTCAAAAGAAGTACTATCGAGGTATATTGGAAAGAAACTTTTCATTTCTTACAAAAGGAACTACTTATTCGAATATTCCTAATCTAATGAATACCATGATGGAGTTGCGAAAATGTTGCATTCACCCATATCTTTTGAACGGAGCTGAAGATCAGATTCAGTATGATTTCAAGCAGCAAAATGGAGAAGATCCCGATGCTTACTATAAAGCATTGATTAATTCCAGTGGTAAAATGGTGTTAATTGACAAGCTTTTACCTAAATTAAAAGCTAATGGTCACAGAGTGCTGGTGTTCAGTCAAATGGTCAAGTGTTTGGACATTTTAGAAGACTACTTAATGTTTAAAAAGTATCCTTACGAGAGAATCGATGGTCGAATTCGAGGAAATTTACGGCAAGCCGCCATTGATAGATTCTCGAAACCGGATTCTGATCGATTCGTCTTTTTATTATGTACAAAGGCAGGAGGTTTAGGTATTAACCTTACGGCAGCCGACACGGTTATTATATATGACAGCGATTGGAATCCCCAAAACGATTTGCAAGCACAGGCGAGGTGTCATCGAATTGGCCAACAGAAAATGGTAAAAATTTATCGACTTCTGTGTAGAAACACTTATGAAAGAGAAATGTTTGACAAAGCTTCTTTAAAGTTAGGCTTGGACAAAGCTATTTTACAAAGTATGAATACCGCCCAAGGTGAAAAAGGGTCTGGAAATAAACAGTTAAGTAAAAAGGAGATCGAAGATCTTTTAAAGAAAGGAGCTTATGGAGCACTGTTGGACGAAGAAAATGACGGTGATAAATTTTGTGAAGAAGACATTGATGTAATTTTGGCACGAAGAACACAAGTAATTACAATGGAATCCGAAAAAGGGTCAACATTCTCTAAAGCGAGTTTCGCTTCGAGTGCCAGCCGATCGGATATAGATCTAGACGATCCAGACTTCTGGAATAAATGGGCTAAGAAAGCCGATATTGATACAACTGAAAAGGACGAGACAGAAGATCTAGTAATAGCGGAACCTCGAAGACGTACACAAATTAAAAGATACGGCCATGATGAAAATGCATTGGATATGTCCGAATTAGAATCGTCTTCAGATTCTGATCCCGAAAACGATCCGATGGGCTTAAGAGGTAGTCGAAGAAGTAAGTTAAAGAAGCGAAAACTGAGAGGTGACGATTATTACCCGAGAGAAGGAGAAAAAGGAGACATGGTTTATGGAAGTTGGTCCAGACGCGAATGTTTTATGGTTGAAAGAGGTTTACTTACTTTTGGATGGGGTCGTTGGGCAGAAATTCTTCAAAACTCGCAATTGCGAAAAGGATGGAGAGAACAAGATATTGAGGACTGTGCAAGGGTTATTGTAAGCATTTGTTTGCGTTTTTAAATCTATTTTTAACAACGTTACTTTTTTTGTCTGCAGCTTTTGTTTTGCTTGAGGTTTTATAGAGGTGATGAAAAAAATTCGCAACTTTATATGGGATCTGATAGCTCCGACCGACGGCGGAGAACAGAAAATATCCAGGAACCATCAAGGATTGAAAGATCCAGTTCCGCGTGGAATTCGTAATAAACATAAAAAGAAACCAACAAAGGACACTAGGCATGCGGCATTGACCGATCCGAACCATTGGAGCAAAGACGAGAAATATGACGGAGACATTTTCCTGGAAAATAATTACAAAAAACACTTAGGGCGACATGCCAATAAGTAAGTCTGCGTTTTGTTTTCAAATTTTAGAAAACTGAGTTTCCAAATATAAGAAGAAAAAATTGCGTTATAACAATAAAGGTAGTCCTAAAAATTTTTAATAACCTTAAACTAATTAATTATGAAAACAAATCGAAAATTTTTTAGAGTAACTCTTTTAAAACACCTGATGAATGAATGTCATGCTAATTTAGAGAGTACGTAGGTATTCTGTGAAAGGAAAATCTCAAATATTCTGAATTATTTTCTTAATTTTACAAATAAACAGTTTGGAAAATACAGATTTTTTAATGATAACGATTTATTTCAGGGTCCTTTTACGAGTCAGAATGTTGTATTACATTAAACATGAAATAATTGGAGATTTGGTTCAGCACATCACCGATGGAGTACAGGCAAGGTAAGATTTTTATTCGCATTTATTTTTCATTTTTCTATGGTGTAATTGTTTATTTCATTAAAAAAAGTTGAAATCGCGTTATAAAAAGTAAAAATAACCTCAAGGCAAAAAAACAAAGGTTAAAAAAACCGAAGAAGGTAAGGTATTTTTCCATTTTCGCTATTACATTTTAAAACTTTTGATGGTTGGGATTCCATTTTTTTTACTTTTTGTTTATGATTATCATTATTGTTATTATCCACTAGTACGAATGGCATAACTATTTTTGATACAATTATGTTTAAGTGGCCGTATGTCCGTAATAAGTGTAACAGTGTTGCATGATTTTTTTTTAAGGTTTTGTCATCGCTTTTTGCATATATTGGTCATAATAGTACCTTCATATTAAGATGTTTCTCTTGGCATTGCTTACTGCTTTACGGTATCGTCTTATAACTAACTACATATTGCGGTTCCCAGCCTGTCAGTACTTTATTATATATGAGGATGACATTTTTCTTATTATACATGGTTACTCGTCCATTCGGTTGCTAGAAATTCTATTTCTTAGCAGAGTGGCCCTGTATAAATTAGTTGAGTTTTACATGACACATACAAATTTAAGGGTTCTAATTGAAGTGCCTTTATTGTATTTTCGTAGTTATCTGATTGATTCCTTCTGCCTATTAATGAACGTAATTCTAATCCCACATGAACTCTAAAATTTGTTTGACATTCCAATGACATTCTCATATATAAAACAGTTAACTTAACCGGTACGGCACTTCATACCAAATTTACAATTTTTTATAATCAATTTACAAACACTTCAGATGGATTTTCGTTTTGGTTTAGAGAGTCATAGTTAAATTATCAATCCTCAAATAAAAATCAATATTGGAGATCGAAGATTTTAATTAGAGGCCCTGCTAAAACTTGAAATCAACGCTTTTTTAGGGGGGTTTAATCAGTGATTTGATGGCTCTATGGGTTAATTGATATTCAATCTAGAATTATTTTTAACTAAACGAAATACATAGATAAATAGAAAGAAATTAGCTACAAAAAAAAGATTGCTTTGAATTAGTTGTAACTAGAAACTATTTTTGTTTTAACATTTGTTTTAGTTGCAGCAATTAAGCTTAGATTAAACTCATACTAATTTCTTGAAACTTGCCTTAAATTTAAAGTGATTTGTGGATGGACTATAGTTACACCGGGTTATACAGTTCTTTTTACCGTCTCTATTAAGTACACATAGTGCAAAGTTTCCTTGTGGTTGAGGTATTGAAATTTCTTATTGAATATCTTTCTTAAATGACAACCAAAATCAGAGGTATTTAGATTATGCTTGTTAGCTTAGTGACATAAAGCCAGCGTTATCCTATTGCTGTTTGACTTAACTTCATTATCCAAAAGAAAATTATTTTTGTTAAACAAACCTCCTTTAAGCAACTACGATTAAGCAGGAAGCTTTCAACTTCCTTAAAGCTGTCATCAATAAAAAGCAAATGAAATAATAAAAGCGAAATTACTCTGTGTGCACATAATTTGTTCCAAAAGTATTGACTTCTCTTTATGTTTTTCTCTTGGAAATTCTATTTTAAAAACGATCAATGGTGAGAACTTGGAGAAGTAAACTATCTAAATGGAACCATTTGAACCCACATCAGTAGCGACACTCAATTAACTAAATATGAAACAATGAAACATGACATTATGAAAGAAGAGTATGTACTTTGAAGGCAATTAATATCAGTTTATTCATTCCAATAGTAATATTATTTTGGGACATACCACGTATAGATGTTTTTAGTATTTTTACATGTCCCACATGTATAAATACTGGACATGTTGAAATGAAAATTTTATTTTCAGATTTTATTGCGTAATTATCCTATGAAATGTAAACAAAAATGTTTTCCTGATTAACCCACTTCATAGTCCATATTCATTCAGGATTTAAATTTAAAAATACATGGTGTTCCAGTTGAGAGAATATCAGTTTACCAATTACGTAATTCGTTTGTTAAATTTGATGACAGACTGTCCCATTAACGTGACAAATGGTAAAACATGGTTTTAGCTCTTTAGAAAGATATGTAAAAATCTATTCGAAACAGCAATACTATTAAGTCACGAATATAAAGTTAAGTGGCAGTCTCTGATAAATTCGATCATTTAATTTCAAACAACTCCAAGAATGTCTTAAAAGTACCGCACTTCTGAATTGTTGTGACCTAAATACTTCTGAAAGATACATGTGAATTGTTCTAGTATGGTTTACTATTTCACATACTTTTTATTTATTATAAAAAGTGACATTGAACGCTTCAACACAAATTCAAGTAAAAATTAGACCGGCCAAGGAAATACGTTTCTAACTGTATTGAACATAAAAGAGTAAACGATAAAATGTAGGGTTGTCGAATGATTGTCCTCTTCTTAAAACAACGTTGCAAAAAAATAAGTCCATCTGAAGTTTTTTTGCTAAGAAGAAAAAAAATCCAAGTCACATAGTGAGAGAATCAAAATTAACGATTGGCGATTATTTCATGTATGCGTCTACAGTGCCCTGCCTATTTACCCCCCGGTTACGGAGCAATTGCCTGCCGCGTGGTGGGACTCTGAATTCGACAAGTCGTTGCTGATCGGCACGTGGAAACATGGATACGAAAATTACACAGCTATGCGTCAAGATCCGGCACTTTGTTTTCTGGCTAGGTGTGGACCACCTTCAGATAGGGAAATCCAGATCCATAATGCGGCTAATATGCAACCCGCCACGCCGAATCAAATGAACAAGTAAGTATTTATCCTCGCCAAATGCTTACGGTAGTAATTAGACCTTTTTTTAACCCCTTCATTGTGCTTTTTTTTTATTAATTAATCCCTGGGATGCCGGTTTCTGGTCTCTAACCACATTGATTATTATAAACTACTTTTCGTTGTAAGTATTTTGATGTGTATTGTTCGATTCCTCTTCAGTTTTTGTCAATTGCACTATAGAAAATCCCTAAAAATGAAAAGTGCAAATATCAATAAATAAGTTACCAGAGAAAATAGAAAAAACATATCTTTGATATTTAATTTTTGTTATGTTTATCTCTTGGACTAAGGTAAGTTACGGTGATTTCTTCATCAACTGATTGTTAGCACTCAAATAAACAACATTTAACAGATTACCTACCTACAAGAATAAAAGAGAAGGGTTCCAAAAACTTAGACAAATCTCTTGAGGCATATATTACATCGAACAGGGACCCAGATCTCAAAATAGAAATCCGCAGTAATATAGTCTTTGTCCGTAAAGCTCATTTTTTGTAAGAACTTTGAATATGCTCAGTCTTCGTCGGTAGAACTATATTGTGTTAAAATTACTTAAAAATCTTTTAATGTCTTCTTCATTTTTTGATTTTTGGGTTGTACCTTTTAAAAATAATAAACTGAGGTAAAGATCTCATGTACAAGAAATGTGGCAATATTATATTATTCTTGTTTATCTTTCTGAAGATTACCACTTACTATTTTCCATAATTCATTATAAACATTGTCATAGAAAAATATTCATTATTAAAAATATTTATTGAAATATTTCTTCACTTAGTAATGAGGATGACATAGATGATGAAGATACCAACGAAGAATCTAGCATCAAATCAAAACGAGACAATTTCGATGGTAATTCGGAAATTGCCGAACCATCACCAGGTCCATCGGCTTGTTCTGAGAGTCAACAATTAGACGGTGACGACATAAAAGATGATACTGGTGAAGATAAGACCTGGCCGTCTATAACTGATTTAAATACGAGGCTTCGAAGGGTAATCACGTCGTATCAAAGAAACTATCGAAAGGAAGAACAAAAGTTGCAAGCGTCAAAGGCTAAGGTTAGTTTTTTTTTTATTCAGTTATATTTATGTGCAATTCCTAGCAGCAGCAAACTCTAGACGTTTCAAGCCTGACTTCTCCATTGGCGGCTCTCGCTCAAGTTTCCCAACAGTTCGATTCTAGGGACGCAACCGGTTCTATAGGGTTGCAAGGATGGGATTTGCAACAATTAGCACTCTATCTTCTGGTCGGTGTTTATTAAACTCGTATTTTCGTTTATTATTTCATATTTATACATTTTATATTATTTAGAAGATGGAGCGACAAGGTAAACAACTCGAACAAGCACTAAAAGAGTCGACCAAAGAACGGGAACGTCAAACAATCTCCAGACGTTGGACTAAACGGGAAGAGACGGATTTCTTTAGGGTAGTCTCTTCCTATGGCGTAATTTATAATAGAAAAACAAAGAAATATGATTGGAGCAAATTTATACAACTCGCAAAGTTGGACAAGAAAACGGATGAAGAGCTGTCAGAGTATTATAAACATTTTGTTGCGATGTGTAAGAAACAAACAGGTCTAGGCGTAGATGATGCTGGCTATGATGACACTATAGAACATGTTAGCGAAGAAAAAGCAAGAAGGACGTTAGAAAGGCTAGAGTTATTGTCGCGAATTAGAGAAGAGATTTTGACACATCCAAAATTGGATGATAGACTTCAGGTTTGTCTAACTTCAGCCGATATGCCTGATTGGTGGATTCCTGGCAAACACGACAAAGAATTACTTTTAGGTGTTGGCAAGTAAGTATTTTACTTAGAAATCGTAATATATCCTTTATCTAATCTCGATCAGTTACTATAAAAGATCTAGTGTTCAATTCCGTTTAATTGACTTTATCCAACACTTTTCTTTAAAGATATGGTTTGGGAAGAACGGACTATTACCTTCTAAACGATCCGGAATTCTCTTTCCATGCTGTACTGAAGAAGAAAGTATCTGTGGACTCTCAAGACATTAAAGGAGCCATTAAAATAGAAAGTCATGAAGATATATTGAAATTTGACCGAGATGAAATCCTTGTAAAACTTGAGAAAGGAGAGGGCACCTTGAAAATTGAAAAAGTTGTCCCTAGAAAAGAATCTGCGGATGAAAAGAAGCCAGCAGTCTCAAGTGAAGAAAAAACAGAATCGACTTCAACCGAGCAGTTCAAAGAGAAAGTTGAAGAGAAAGAAGAGAAAGAGGTTCAAGAAGAACCTGTGAGTGTACCTTCAGAAAACAGTAGTACTGAAAATAAAGAAGAACCTATCCCTATTACTCCTGAAGAAAAAACTGAAACGATTGATAAAGAGACACCGAGTGAAGAAGTTAAAGAAAAATCACCAGTGGAAGAAGATAAAGCTGATAGTAAACCTTTGAAGAAAGAAGAAGAGACTACAGAAGCTATGTCAGCAAACGATTTGTGTTCTAAACAAGCAGCTGAATTGAAAGCAATGTTTCCCGACCTTGAAGTTATTCAGCCGCTATCGCGTTTATCACAAGTGGACACTTTTGTTTTAAAAGACAAACCGACTTCTACGGGCGCTTTAGATTTTAGTGAAAATACTGTAGCCCAATTATTTAATAACGTTGTTAAATGGCCTAAAGAGTACGCAATTCAAGTTCGGCTGCAACATATTATTTACGCCGTAGAAACGAACGAGTGGCCCGCTTCAAAGTCATTTTCTGCTTATGCTACGGGTATCGGTAACGAGTTTGATATTCCCATTCACGAGTTGCCGAATGATCCTCCAAAAAGGGATGCTGCCACCCCAGACATTGACATAACTATTAACAAGAAAGTCGACAAACGCAAGAAACACATTGCCATCGATGTAGAAACGGAAAGAGCTAAACTTCACGCGCTGCTAAATAGTAGTCATTCTGGTTTAGGTTTGTCAAAATCCCAATGGGATGACGACTCTGAGGATTCTAGAAGATCGACACCTCAGGGAGCTTTACAGCCACCACCTGCTCATCAATTCCGCAGCTCAACGTTGAATATTGGAGCTATTAGTAATACACCTTTTGATTTTTCAAAGAAATATTCATCTCCACTTTCGGCTAAAACTATTGGCCAAACAACGGTGATTCCTGGTACGAGCAGTACTCTTACGCCAATTGATTTAAGTTCAAGGTAGGAATTAGAATTTGAAATGTATTACTTATCATATAAAAATTGAATTTCATTTCAGCATCACTAAACAGTCCGATAAATTTTCAACGGATATGCAAAATGAAGTACACGATTTTTCCCTTAAGAAATCTGCTTCAGGTGGATCCTCTAAAGCTGGAAATAAATTGAACGATACTCTATCCAAGCTTATGAAAAGGAAAAATTGTGTAAGTAATACATGATGAGCGAAAAACATCAATCAATTTCCCATGAACCCTAAAACACAAATGTTTATTATAGCCTGAACCTGAGCCATTAGTTGGAAAAGAGAAGAAACGGCGAAAGTTGGACGAAATTGTCTTGGGTCTTTCGGCGGCCAAGGAACAGTCCCTCTATCCAGAATCGGCTAAGAAAACCACAGTCACACCAAGTGTCACGGTAACTCCAACATCAGCTCCAGTGACATCTTCGCATGGATCTACTCAGAAACCGTTTACCATAACAGTTACTTCGGTTCCTTCATCATCGCAAAATTTAAATCGCAATAATCCCATATCCAACTTGATGCCTGTTATGTCTTCAAAAGATGCCTTTTCCAGTTTTCTCGCTCAAACTGATCAATCACAACAAAATGCGATGTTAAAGAAGCAACAGCAACAACAAAGGAAAAGCTATGAGGTAAATATAGCAAAATATATGATTTTTTATAAATATGAAAGTTTTTTCAGGCTATGATTGCTGATCTCGGTTCAAAGGTGAGCGCTTATTCACACGAAGCGAAAGTGAATAAATGGCTGGCCGAACAAAGTATGTCTTTGACGGAACAACCGCTTGGAGCTGATTATTTGACAACACGTAGACGAAGGCCTCGAGTTGATCCCACTTTATTAGATTGGAAAAAATTGACTGGAGACGAAAACGTTTCTGTCATACATAGAGTGACGGGGAAAAAACTTACTGGACCTAAAGCTCCAACGTTAAAGAAGCTAGGTCAATGGTTAATGGAGAATCCCATGTATGACATTGATCCAAAATGGTCTGAGCTTGTTAAAGAACGTGGAAATTTAGGTACAGATCTGCACAAACGAGTTACTAGCCACAACAGTAAGCAATTTGATCTTCATATTTATCCTCTTTAATAGTTATTAATTTTAGTGTCAAATTTAAGTGGCTTATGTGGCAGCAGCAAACAGAAATCAGGCAGCTCAGGTCGTCCGCCACTTCTTTCTAGTCCTACCGGCTCAACCTCAAGTGTAAGCTCTACAAGTGTGGCTACATCGGTGCCATCAAGTTTAGCTTTTCCATCGTTGACAAATACAGGATTGGCAAATTTGAACTCATCTCTACTATCTGGATTATCTAATATCGGTCAATTTGATCCCAAAACAAATCCATTATTAATGCCGTTTACTGGTTTACCCATGAGTTCTATGACCAATCTTGGAAATTTATCGAATATGAATTTGTTTGCTAATCTAACTGGTCTTGGCTTACCAGGATTAGGTGGTATGGATCCAGCAGTTCTGGCAAGCGCTACAGCTGCGGCAGCTGCTGCGTAAGTAAACAAATACTTTCAAATTAGAGCACTATTGTTATTTAATTGAAATGTTCTTTTAGAAGTACCTCTAAAAGCAGTAAAAGCAGTTCCGGAAATGGTTCTATGAAATCGGAAAAACCACAAGAAGCTCACAGTTCAAGTAAATCATCAAGCAACCCGATCTCTACCACAAATTCTTTTCCATTCTTTTTCCCGAATCCTAGTCTCTTATACACTCCTCTAGGACTGGGTGGTTTGAATCCATTCACATTACAGCCGGGAGTTTCTGCATATGACAGTTTAGGCTTGTTGAACAGTAGTTTGGCCACGGCAACCTCTCAAAGTTCAAAAATGAAGTCGAGCACCGCTAGTTCCAGATCTGGCACCTCCATTAATAATTCAAATACCACTACGACCACTACAGCAACAGCTGGAATTATGAGTAGTGGCAGTTCGAAATCACAAAGTCGACCATCAAGCAAAGACTCGCATATGCAACAGCTTTTGTTACCTCCAGATACTCATATACTGGAGAGTGTGTCTAAGTTGGCATCAGGTTCTTTGGAGGGAGGTCTAAAATTGGGCAAGGGTGATAAGAAGGAAGAGAAACGCAAAACGTTAGAGAGTTTAAGAGGTGGGGAAGATGTTATTAAAGAAATAGAAAATCGATACTATTTGTTTATTACAGGTATATTGCCTTCGGACTTTATGCAAGCATCGAGGGATAAAAGGACGTCAGCAACTTTTGCTGGTTTAGCTGATTTTTCGAAATTGATAGATTCACAAACGCCACTAAAAAAGACTCCAGAGCCCCAATTAAAAGACACATCCGATGATTTATCGATGAATGTTGATCTCGTTGCTAAAACTCTAGCCGATGAACAGGTCTGTTCAATTACAATATTAATTTATCAATGTATGTTATATTTGCTATATATTTAACACTAGACACGTCTCAATATTACCTCAACCAAAAAATCCAAAGAGTTAATCGAATCTTCGAAAAATCTTACCAAATCACCTTGTGATGAACCACCAAGCAAAAAACCAAAACTTTCGTTTGAAGAAATTTCTAATGAAAAAGAATCAGCGATAGTTATTCCACCTCCTGAGACTCAAGAACCACCGGCAATACCAGTAGAGCCGGCAGTTGTTCCCAATGCTCCTGAAAACGTAAGTTAATAATTAAAATTAATTAATCGTCTTTATATTCCATTCATTTATTTCAGGTGGGAGTAGATATAGAAACATTGCTCCCATCCTCAATTGTCACGTCAGCAAATGTAACTCCAGAAGATCAAGCAACTGCAACAGAAAATGTCAATGAGATACCGATAGATGGGGAACAAAACGAACCGCAGGAAATGCCACAACAACAACCAAATGAAGAATCGAGTGTAAGCGATTTGACCTCATCTAAAGAACAACAAGAAAGCGAAGATAAAACGGGCGATGAAGGTGCCGACTCACCCCCAAAGAAAAATATTAAGCGCAGAGGTAATTAGAGTTGTTCGATAATAAATGTAATGTCATAAAGTGACCTAGTTGTTCTTCATTAAATCCAGGAAAACGGAAATCAGGTGAAATACCTTTAGATCCGGAAGCGGTTATGGAAAAGAAAAATTTAAGATCGAGCGCAAGTCGTTCAGCGGCAGCCGCCGCGGCTAGACATCAAAGGGAAGCTGAAAACGCACAAAAAGAGAGTGAACAAAACACATCTTAAAGTTTTATATATTTAACCCGTGGCAGACGAATGAAAAAGTATTTCCGTGGACTGTGATATAATTCAACACTAAGCAATGTGTCACTAATTTAAGTGTTGAACTTCACAAGTACTTGCAAAGTTGCTTGGACTGATCTATTACGCTTTGTTCATACATTCATAAAAAATGTATTCACTTAAAAACAAATATCTTTTAAGGAAATGGTAAGTAATAAGAATAAATACGATTTTAGTTAAATACGATTAAATTAAGACTCGAATGACTACTTGTATAAGTGTAAGACACAAGATTTGTACCCTTCAATTTAATAACTACCCTCCTCCCCCTTTAGAATAATGGCATTTTATTATGTTACATGAAATATGATAGGTCTTAATGTGTATATATATGTTAAATGTGTAGAATTGCAGTGTATGTAAAAAATTATTCTATTTTTTATTCAACTTAGTCGATTTCCTGTAATTTTTTTATTGTGTATAAATATTTCTGATGATTTTTTCTTTTGTTTATTTAAACCGACTTTGTGGCAGTGCGTGGTCTCCAGAGCATTCGTTTTAATGTAGTAGCTCTCTCATTTATTGTTACAAAGTTATTTATCGGTAAATAAACCTCTAAAGATAATTACTTTTATATTTTTATTTTTCATCTTTTGTACATGAAAGCATTGATTGAATTTCTTAAACAATTTTTTAAGTTAAATTTTCAGAAGTCAACCAGCTAAAGCCGGGGAATAAGGAGGATGATTTCTTTTCAAGTAATTCATTCTCGCTTCATGTTACATAATAATTCATTCTACCCCACGTGAAGAAGTATTACATCAGATATTCTTAAGTTGCAGAGCTCCAAATGTATGCTGGTACACCAGTTAGCTGTTCCAATGTTTTGCTTTCTCTTTTATTATCTCCATATGTAATACATTATTTGATGTAGAAACTTGTAATGATTGTAAATGAATGAATGTTGATAAACTACTTCAGGACAAAGCAATAGTTGACGACTTGTTCGTGTGAAATTCATGAACAATTGGTAATCCTGTGATATTGATCTGAACATGGCTTTTTCAGTGATGATATGATATGATGATATATCATTCTTATCAAAGGACTCTCATCCAAAAATATAAAAAAAACCCAATAAAAACGAAAAATACTCTGTATATGCTTACTGGATATAGTATTTTATGTTGCTGCTATAAATTATGTTAATATTTTACAAATGCTTTTCTCCCGATACATCATTTATTTGAATTTTTTTATCATAGGATTCAATATTTTCATTTAGTGTCCCAAAAATTAGTAAGGTACTGAGCCATCAATAAAAACAATGGAAACAGGACACCTTGAATAGTGTATATTTGAATTTTTACCCATTAATTTTAATTGGATTGCACGTTAATAAAAGGATTATGCATTTCTTCAAGATTTGGATCGTTTTCAGTCGAATATCTCCCAAGACGTGACATTGTAAATAAAAATAGAATTATAACGAATATTATTAATATTGCAATCGTGCAATATTTTCTAAATTTAGATCTGGTTCCTCTGGATCTTAAAGGGGCTCCAAATGTTACTCTGTAAAACAAGTTCCATCAGCAGTTAATTTAAATACTAATTTAAATTAGAAAACTCACTTCCACCAAGCGCTAAGGAACTCTGACAAAGGCCGTCTTTTATATTTATCATCGTCATGATCGAATCCAACAGTTCTAATTTCTCGAACATCCTAACAATTAAAGTACATATATTTATCCGTTGACTCATAATTCGTTTTTAATGACTCACTTGAAATGTTTTCCTGTTTGACGATATCCCATGGTGATTGTCTATGCGGTTAAATGCACCATGTTCATCTAGAGTAACTACTGAATGTGATGGACTTGGAGTTGATCTTGCAGTCTGTGCTACTGATGTATTTGCATGACTGACTATTGATTTTACCTCTCTTTCTTCGGACAACTACAACAAGCAAGTAATTAATTACATTTAAAATACGTCCTATTTCTGATCATACCAAGGGCAAGCCTAAACCCGCTCTTGCCCAATTAACTCCTGCTAATTTTTCTTTTAAAACATCTGCTACAGGACTAATCAGATTAGGTGCAGGAAATAAGGGATTTTTACATGAAGGGCAAACGTATCCTCTAGGAGCTGTTGTTGGCGGCAACTGTCTTGAATAATGATCCAAACAGGACCAATGGAAGACATCTACCAATAATTTCAACATTAGCGTCACCTTTATTTTCATTCATATACATACGATAACATGTAAGTCTGATACTGTCTTCAACATTTAATTCTCTAGAACACAACTCGCAAATGGAATTATAATCACTATCTTGTAACCATTGTAAATAGGACTGAACCACACACTAAAAGAATTATTAAAAAATTGTATTTTACAAGCCCAAACAGGAATGTTAGGTTGTAACTTACAATGGGATGATTTGTCACCATGCAGTTCTCACAGACACACACTCTGTGTTCAAAACAAAACTGATTAGTAACGCGACGTTTGGGGCATTTGCACAGGCCCATATTCCAAATAAACAACGAACTTTTTAATAAACTTTTATTCCTTAAAAAACTTGATTAATAATGAGTACGTCTCATGTTGTGTTCATCTCCACGTATTGAATTCTAGGAATGGGCGATTTCATAAACGAATATTCCAAAATTGTAGTTAATGTATTTTTATCAGACGCAATAGAATCAATAATACAAATATGAAATATCACTTGAATGAAAACATAAAATTTTATAAAATAGTTGATAATTTAAGGAATTAATTCAATTTTCCAAATTACCAATAACGGTTGCCAAAGTATTCGATATTCATTATTTTCAGCTGTTCAGTTCCTTAAAATTGTATGTATATAGTTTAGTATGTACTTAGATCATATAATATATGATCTATTGAGGTATATTATATGTATTAAATGGTTACCTTAATACGTAGTATTTATGATCTAAGGGTAGGTAAATTATTTATTTTTATATTTACATCGAAAATTCAAGTTTTAGTATTTCTAGAGCGGCTTCAACATATCACATTTTTGATCCAATCTATCATAATTCCAGACCTGATCTATTAGAGACCCTACGAAAGAAGTTTTATGCAAGTATTAATCACTACCTAAACAGTTAGATAAAACGTAGAGGACCGTATTCTTGATCTCCTAGATTACCGGGTTTCAATCTTAATGTTAGTTATATTTTAGACTTTTGAAATTTGAATAGTGCACCCTTCTATTTTGCTTTAGATGCTAAAAAATAAGGTACTATTATGAATACAACCTCCAGCACACGAATTGCAACCACTTTACAATTTGACGGTACAAAAAAACATTTTCCTTAAAAAAAAACTTCTAGCAACGTTAACATAACTTTATCTAACTCTATCGTTGTCCTATTATAAAAAGTATTGCATGAGAACTCTTTCTATCGTAACTAGTCTATGATCTTCCTATGAAACAGTATTTTGTGATCTTCAATATAAATACCAAATATAGTTTTAAAAAAATCTTCTTTGTTCATTTTTAGTAAGGTTTAATGATAATACTTTATGTAACATATATCTTTAAATATTACTATTTATATTTTGTATTATGCATTATTGTGGAAATATTGCTACAATATGTACATAGATACGTGTCTTTTATGGGTAATGTCACTTTCCCTTCGTACATGTTCTGTCACTCTTACTACTCTTCTTATAGTTTATTCAAAATGATAAATCATTAAATTCATTATTAAAATATATTTAGTACATAATTAGAGAAATGAACATCAATATTCAAGACGCGATGTTGACCTGCCAGTGCTCGAGGTAGTGATAATAGCCACTATTCTCTTTTCTTTTATTGAATTTCTAATGCCCGCCAAATCTTCTTCTTTTATTAATGAGTGACAGTTCACCAGTCTACTGAATGTTGGTACTAACTGCTTGCAAAACTGCCAACTTGACATTCCTACAAAAAAATGCAAAAGAATGCCATCTAGGGCGAGCAAAGTAAAGCTAGGCGTAGGAAAAGGAACAGGGTCGGTAAAAAGATGCGGGAAATGAAAAGGGTAAAGTTAGTGAGACAGATAAAATAAAAGGTTAACGAATGGTTTTTAAAGTCGAGTTTTATTTATAATCGAAGTTTTACTGTTCCGACGTTCTAGGTCCCCTTTAACAGGTCCAAAATGTCAAATTGCTTAATTCCCCCACTTTCAATTCAAACTCCCGGCAACATAACTTAACGTGTAAGTGTTGTTGTTTTTTTCGTATTTTGTTCGTATGAGGCGAAAAGAGGTTTGTATTGCATTTCAGCTGTGTGTGAGTCGAATCCTAATTATCTAATTTGTTGTATGCATGTTTGAAAACTATAAGTGCCGTAATGTATGCTGAAAACTGATCATGAAAATATTTGGAAAACTGCAGACTCAAAAGTATTAGTCCAGGATGTGAAAGATGTGTACAGCCCACTGGTAAGTCCTACTCTTGTATATATTTATGTAGTTTTTCCGACTTTCTTCTTGTTGGAACTAGCACTGTACACTGTTTTTCTTTTACCTCATTCCGTGGAAGAAAAAACCTAACTTTGGGTCCATACTTTTTGCCGTTAAGTGTTCTATCATTAGCTTTTTAAAATATCTTTTACACGATCAGTACAGTACAGTTTTCATTTCTGTTTCAGTTGAAATGTATAACTTAATTGTTTGGACTATCAATTTTTAAAATAGAAGCAGAATTGTTAATTGAATTGTCCGTATAAGAAAAAGGTCCTATACACAAAAGCAGCCTATACATAGTCAATTTATCTGTACAGTTTTTCGTCTTTGATATCATGTCTGGACGGTAAACAGTGTGAACTCCAAAGTTTGGCCAATTATTTATGCAGTTAACAAACAAGTGTTATTTTCTAATAAAAAAATATGCAATTTTCTCACTTTAATTTATAAAGGTTAGGCTTTTTTTGTTTTATGCCCATCAATGTGCTAAACTTGCACACAAAATTTCAT